>JAHWFO010003007.1:342865-394095 GCA_023313115.1 Rhysida immarginata
TTATTTTTAAAATACTTTAATTTTATTCTTATTTTTATATTTATTTAATTTATCCTTTTTATTTTATTTTTTATTTTATTTCTTTTATCTTTTTTAATTTTTATTATATGCTTTATTTTATTTTAACTATTTTATTTTATTTATTCTATTTTGATTTATTTTATTTATTATACTTCAATTTTATTATATTAAATTTTTACAAATTTAAGTTGTGTATTTTTTACAAATTTTACTTTATTTACCTATCTCATTTTGTCATTAAGATTTGATCTTGAAATAAAAAGGATTTCAGCGTATTTTGTGAATCACCAGCAACTATTTAGAAGACAGTGTGCACGCGAAATTAGCGTGAACAATTTTTTCCTCGAGCAACTTTTTCATCGCCAGACTTTTTAATCAACAGTGTGCACGTACCCTTACTGTTACGCTACAGATCAGTTCACAATCCTAACTGTACATTTAAAACGCTAATATTGATAGATATTTGCCAAAATTAGGATAAAACATTGAAAAATGTATATCCCTCGGTTTAAAATAAGCTATTTTTCATTTATTCTCAAATTAATTTGCAATCTCGATTTAACGAAGTTTTCATTATAACGAAGTAAACCGGTGGTCCCTTGAACTTCGTTATAACGGGATTCTACTGTAATGCGATTTGGTTGTAATTCTAATTATCTCACCTGGTCCTTCAAACGGTTGAAGAGTGGATGGAACAGGTGTATGAGATGCGAGAGGAACAATGTAAAAGTCCTTCACCATCTTCGACGCATTTCCCACTACTCCAAACCGTTTTCTACTGCTAAGGTAGTGATACAATGAAACATATGCCATTTTTTCCTCATCATTGGCTGGTTGAAATCGAATAACTAGAAATTCCTTTATAAATAAATAAATAAATAAATAAACAAGGAAAGAATATTTAAAGGGTCGTAAAACATAAAAAAAAAGTTTATAGAAAGCAAGATCGTAGATTGATGTGCATTCTACAGAAAAGTATTTAAAAAAAAAAAAACAATTGAATACAAGACAGGCATCTGTAATGCCCAGTACTGATAGGTAATCTCATTCTGTGCATTTGTGCTCTATGCTCTTCTTTCTTAGTTTTAGTATTCTAATAATTTGTATCCTGAATAAACAATCCAGGACTTCATCCATATCTTACCTGATATGGCTCCTGAGACTCCAAATTTTAAACTGATTTTTAGAACTTGTGGAAGCTCAAAGCTTGCTCACTCCTGGTGCGTTTTTATTAGTGTTGAGGTGACTCTATCCTCCATTATGCACTTTAGCTGTAGTTATTGCTCAATTTCGTGCAGCTGAGCACCATTTGTCTCTCTGAGAAGTGATCGTCTGACAGCAGCAAAGCTGCCCTGCCCCCCATCAATCTAAGAAGGGAGGGGTGGGGGTTTAAAAAGCATTAGTATTATGAGATCAGATTCTAGTTAGCAGGCTAGAGTCTCATTCTTTATTGCTTCACCAACTGAGAATGACTATGCGCAACCAGCACCGCAGGTTATCCACTCTTTCCGGAGCAGGAGAAAGCACATGCATAACCCTTCAATGTAGCATGTGGCTCCAGACATGGTATTGAATAACAAAAACAGAATTTGAAAGTTCACAAGTTTCCGAAAGCTAAAGTGCCAATGGATGGATGTACTGACATGTACATTGTGAAAACAAATACCTATCAGTACTAACAAGAATCACAACACAGAACCAAACACACTTGTTTTTTGGTTAATAAGATAGGCTACTGTAATTGCCATACAGAATAATAATAATAATATATAAAATAAGCGACGGTGGACTTTGTCACAAAAGTATGGAGAGCGATGCGTGTCAAAAATCTAACAATGGATTATTTCCCGATTACACAATCGGGTGGGTTCGCTTCTAGTAAATAATAATATTTTACAAGAACTATAATTTTTTCAATGAAAAAATGAAAGGAAAAACTCTGCGACCTGTAACCTCGGGTATCATATGCCCGACGCCTCTACCAATTGGGCCATCGCAGACACCCGGGCAGCCACGCTGTCACAAGGTGTCTTAAAGACAACCAAGTTGTCAAGGTTGAAAGTCCAATGGGAGGCAGGCACCTGGCTTACAGATCGAGAATTTCTCCTATCCAACAATCAGAAAGTTTTACGAACTCACAGATAAATAATAAATAAATGGCTGTCCTGGTGTCTGCGATGGCCCAATTGGTAGAGGCATCGCCATATGATATCCGGGGTTCCTGGTTCGAATCCAGGTCGCAGAGATTTTCTTTTCATGTTTGGAGGTTCATCTCCAGTATACAGGGTGGGCCAAAAATAACTCGCCCCTGAAAATTTCTAATTCCAATGAAAACAGTCCACAAAGGGGTGAGCGAATCCAGAAGTAAGAACGCTACCATTAATTAAGGCAGGCATTCCATTTAACGTTAACGCCTGCCATAATTAATGGTAGCATTATTCCTTCTGGAATCGCTCACCTCTTTGTGGACCGCTTCCATCGGACTTAGAAATTTTCAGTGGCGAGTTTTTTTTCTTTTTTGCCTACCCTGTATATTATTTATCCGAGTTCGTCAAGCTGTAAGGATTTGTTTTTTTTATCTTTAAATATATTTTCCATAAAAAAGAAGCTTGGAGAATATATGGAAATATATTTCATACATGTATATAAAAATAAAAATAAAAAAAAAAACCAAAAAAAAAAAACCAACATTACTGCAATTTTCAGGGCTTGATTTGTTGGGGGAATTTTACATAGCAATCATTGCTTACAAAATTGAACTTACTAGCACTTAAATTTTGTATAGTACTGCCACGTTACCTTCAAATGCATTTATTAAATATTACAATTAAATATTACCTTGCACAACATTTGCTTTTGCTGAAATACTTTCCTATAGCTTTATGTAAAGAGAAATCCCAGCTGTGCCTGTTCAGTCCCAACTCAATTGATATTCTAACATCTGTCCAAGACTGTTCCTGCAACCATTCTTTACCCTGCCCAAAGCAGAAAAGCAGCTCTCAACCTTTGCATTTGAGATAGGGAATACAAGCATTTTTTGAAAATGTTAGTAATGTTTTGGAAACTGGGAACTGTATGACAGAATTATACTCTTAAACTACATCACTGGTATTATAGGGACTGGTACCAAAAGTCATATTGGGTTCTTTGACCTGCTCATTATTTGTGACAATATTGCTGGGAGATTCAAAAATCTATATCAGATTTTAAAGTGTTATAACTACGTAACTGTTGTTGGCAGCTAAACGACCCGCCTACCAGTAGAAAAAGGGGATCGTCAAAGCTCGTTGAGGTTACCGATAGATGTTTTTCCGATCTCAGTTGTCTTCGATACAGTGATCCAACAAGAGAAAGCGTTTTGCATCATCTGCTTCAAAAAGGGCTAGTTAGCGATAACTGTCCAGAGCAAATTCGTAGAAGATATGGAACGGAAGTCCCTACTGCAAAGAGCATTAGAAAACGGCATCAAATGCCCAAAAAACAGGTTCAGCCACTTTGAAAATATAAATTACCGATTAACATGTGCTGTGAAGTCAAAAGGGGTCATATAGAACCTGTAAATCACTATTTTGAAAATTGATATGACAAATATTCTGTACTTTACTGGACCTCTGTATGTTTATTTTAAAAATAAATATATTTTGAAAACAGGTATGAATTTTGAACTCGTTCTGTACTTTTGTACAGCAACAAGTGCAATAAAAAATATGAGATGTATAACATTAGCCTAAAATTACATCGCACTTTGCCATGCCGCACAAATCGAGCCCTGAATTTTGCATATTTACCCTGTGAATTATAAAAATTGCTGCATTTCATATGAGCTTTAACCCTTTGTGACCCTTTTCTATTAGATTTTATTGTAAAACTTGTATATTTCTGTTCAGTTAGGTTTAATTGAGTGAAAAAATATAGATTGTTTGTTAATTATTCATTATTACAAAACATGATCATATGATCACAAACTCTGAAAATGGAAAATTTCCCAACTCTGAGCCTAGATAAAGGAGAAAGAGTATCAAACCCAAACTTATTTCTCCATAGCTGAAAACTACCCTATCCATACTTTTGTTAGCGAATACTTCTGATTTTATGATTAATTAAGTCAAGGATGAAAAAAAAAATAAATTAACATTCCTATAAATTTTCTGAGAGTTTGTAATGTTCTCTCAAAGTTACTGAAAGTTTTCAAAACCTTTGCATGAGCCCATCTTTAGCCTGCTGCTGCAAGGAAAAGTGAGCCTAGATCCATGATGAATGAAGATAAAATAAAAATTGTTTTAAAAATACTAAAAAACAGAGTGAACTATAGTAAAATAAAAACTACATATTTGAAATAGTCACACAACCCCATCCACGTGATGTCACACAAAACTGACCTAATTGTGAGAAAGAAATAATTATAATTTCATGGCATTGAACAACATCCTTGTACGAGGGTCACTTACAAAGTCATGGCAACTATTTTTCCCCCAGATAAATGTGTTATTACACAAACATTTCATGATATACATAATACACAATGTTCTTTACCAATAATGTCTGTTACCTGGGTTACTCAGGAAGCATTGTGGACAAAGGAGAAGAGTAATAATAAAAAAATAAAAAAAAATCATATAAATACAGTAATAATGTCTAGCACAATAGTCTGCACAGACATTAACACATTAAGAACCTTCGAAGTAATCTCCAAGGCAATTAACCATTTGCTGCCAACGTTGAGGAAGGCAACGAATACCATCAGCTGCTTCATTGTTCAGTCTGGTAATCTCGAGCCGCAATACATTGGCGATGTCCTCTCATGTAGTAAAGCTTCTCCAATGCAACGGAGCTTTCAATTTTGGTATACAAATTGAAATCGCATGATGAGAGATCGGTGAGTAAGAGGGATGGTCTAATACTTCCCATCGCCAGTGCTGTAATCCAGTCTTAAACAATGTCTGCTGTAAGGGCTGTTGCATTATCGTGAAAGATGATTGCATTGTTCAACAACTTGGGAAGTTTGTTCTTGATACCATGATGTAGGTTATTCTGGTAAGCGGCATAATAAGCTGCATTAACGGTCTGACGATGGGGTACAAAATGACACAAAAGAATTCCTCGAATGTCATATGCAAAAATGACGATTAACTTCCCTGGAGTTATATTTTGATGTACTTTGTATTTTTGAAGTGAACCTTGATGTTGCCATTCAGCAGAATGGTATTTAAGCTGAGATTCATAATCCTTGGCCCAAGTTTGTCAAATGGCAATGATCCTGTTCAGCATGGTATCTCCTTCACGTCCTTATCGTTGCAAGTTCACACTTTTTGAAACATGCCCACTTGTGTTGTTCTGTCAGTGCATATGGAACCTATTTGGTAGCAATTCTGAGCATGTGCAAATCGTGTTGGAAAATTTTATGCACAGTGCCCAATCAATACCAGTTTATGTTGCCAACTCCTGTAGAAGTCATCATCTGTCTTTCTCTAAGCCTTGTGTGATCACAGCATGAGCAACAGCATCCTATAAGAGGCATGTTAGTATTTGCTACTTGTCCACGTTGGAAAGCTGCTACCCACCTTGCAACAATTCTATATGGGAGAGAACCATTTCCAACTTCAAAGTGGGTACGAGTTGGGCGTGACATTCCCTCATGTTTAAACCTCGATGCACTGCTATTTTTACGTATGTACGTTATTCTAGCCGATTCACATCTAGATTTGACAACGGTTGAAAACCAACCGACTTTCAAGCATCCCTTCTTCCGTCCTTGAACATCTACACCATCTAGCAGCATCAATAAGTACCATATGTCTCAATATTATTGCTTCACATAAAAAAATGTGGATCGCGGTCTGGAATTCTGTTGAAAAAAAAATAGTTGCCATGACTTTGTAAGTGACCCTAGTTTAAAAACAGACCTCTTTTTCAAAGCATAAGAAAACAGGGATAAAACGTTTTGTTATTGCTTTTTAAAAAGCCAAAACAAATTTAGACTCTTCCCCAAATAAACTGACCTTAGTTCCTGACTGCTTAACTTTACTCAAATAATCCCATACAACTGATGCATTTATTCGGCCACAGATTTGTATGGTATCTGGAACATCCTAAAACAAATTTAAAAAAAATTAAATCCTAAAATTATAAAACTATTACAAATCATCTTAGAATAGTACAGTTATTTTTAAACTCAAAGGAAACAGTTTTGTACAGTTGAACCTTGATAAGTGGATAAGGTCGGGACCGGAAGAAATTATCCACTTATTCGGAGTAAGGATTTTCATTTACAGTACTCAACACTAACTGATTTAAACAGTGTCTAATGTTTAATTTTACAGTATAAAATTGAGAATTTACAATGCATATAATGTACACAAGAATTAAAATGAAGAAAAAAAATGCCATATTTACAACCGTGGAAAATAATCTGAAATAGATGATTGGGCAGAATTTTTCTGGAAAGTTCAAAAACAGCTGCTTGTAAGTTATAATATGAGTCGTAAGATGAACATCCATTGCTTTCCAAATATCAAAGAACATTTTTTATCGATTTTATTATGATACAGGGTCAGAATCTGCAAATCCTTCCTCTCTTTCTGAGATTTTGTCTTCAATATTTTGTGAAGGCATGCAAGTTGAAATTCATCACCTGTAGTTGGCAGATCAGTGTCAATGTTGACAAAGTCCTCACTTACTTTGTGACGCTAGGTGTCTTCACAGAAGGATGCTGTGTGTACTAAACTTCAAATAACCCCTTATGGAGTGTATATCGTGGTTGCAGTGCTATTACTGACAAATCAGTAATTTTAGGCAGCAGTGCCCATTTTAGAGGGAAATGATAAGTGGCTATTACAGAGGGTTGAGTATGTTGCAACTAAACGATTTACATATGCAAATTCTCCAGCCACATGGTTGACAGGGCTATGTGGTTGTGAGGAGTTATAAAGTGGACATCGCTGCATCTTTCTTGATCGTTGTACAAACGCTAGCTGCGAGAATGCCACCAAAAATCAACAGATATTGAGAAGGCTATATAAATGCACTTTCCGACACAAAGTGGTCCTATTCCATGATTATAAAGCAATGCAAATCCAGGGGTCTCACCATTTCCAAGGCAGGAATCTGTAACATACTAAATAAAAACAGAAAACCGCAATACCAGCAACGTTGGACGAACCTAGACCCTCAAGATAACGACCTATTCCAAGCATAACACCAGGTGTTGTAGCCAAAGTCATGCGTCTCATCTCTGCAGAAAATCCCAAAACTCAAAGGGCTATTGCAAATAAGGTAGGGGTATCACAGTCAACACTACGCAACATAATCCACAAAAATCTCCAATTGGTTAAGCATCCAAAACCTGGTATGGGTGCATCAGGATAAAGCTCCGAGTCATACGTCCAAGTCAACTGTAGCCCATTTGCGAACACTGGAACAGGAGACGGGCATACATTCAATTCCGTTTGAAGACATACCCGTGAAATCTCCAAACGCATCCCCCATGAATTATTGCGGATTTGGACTGCTGAAACGCGCCCTTGGAAGTAGACGACCCCGTACATTGGACGGTCTATGGAAAGCCTGTGAAGAGGAATGGACACAGATCGATCTAAATTCTCTGCGGCGAAGTCTTATTGAATGGAAATTGTGATGCTGAGCCATAGTTTGACATTGTGGGCACCAGATAGAAGATCACCGAAACATGGCGGCGGGGTTTCTCATAGACTTATGACGCTTGCAAATCGTTTAGTTGTAAAGTACCCAACCCTCTGTATAAGCAGAGTATAAATATTATACAGAATGTGTCTGCCATTTTTTTTCTTTTTTTTTTTTTTGTTTTTTTTAAATAGTTTTATCCAGTTAACCATAGTTTACACAAATTGTAGCATAGAAATTTATCCACATATCCGGTATCCATTTAAGCGGACTTAAAAAGCATTGAAATCAACTACAGAAAAACGGGACTGTACACCCAGTATCCACATATCAGGTAACCACTTAGCGAGGCTTGACTGTATTAATAAATGTAGAAATCAAATTGAAGATACTGAATTAACCAGAAATTTTGAAATCAAATTGCTGCTTAAATGCAGGCACTTCCATTTTATTTTTACAATCGATTCTTCTTTCAACAATTGATTATTATGGATAAATAGTTACTTATGCACTGTCAACAGTCAACACCTAAGCCACTGCAATTTCAGAACACATTAATATTTCAAATCATTGTGGCAATGTAATGTGACGGTGATACTATTTCCAAGATGTAATATAACAGCGAAACTATTTTAAGTATTGTAAATACTATCACTGTCAAACCCCCAATTCTTGAATAAACAGCCTCAACTCATAGCTCTAAAAGTTCCGGTCGAATATAAGTAACTTTTTTTAAAACAACTGAATACACAGTTGCCTTTTTTTAAAATTGCTTGGCAAAATTTATAATAAGGAAAACTAAATGAATGATAACGTTTCATGATAAAATTATAATGAAATTTACTAGAGAAAATTAAAGATGTTAATAAAGAAAACTGAAAAGAAACACTGGAGACAGTACTGCTGTATACACATCTGCAACAGCTCAATAGTAAGAGCAGCAAGTCAAATGCTCGTGGTACTGGTGGTCACTGATCAATCTCAGATCACGGAATTTATTCCTTGTGCTTTTCTATTTTAAATTGTTTATCACAAGTTAACTGCAACAAGAAATGGGTGCAGTTGAAAAATGAATATGACCTTGCTACTGTTATATTATAAATACATAATACGTGGTAGCAAGGGCATATTCTTGCGTATGCATTTAAAATGTCAAATTATAACTTCAAAGAACCTGTTTACCTAAATTATTTCAATTATCTGCATGGAAATCGTAAAGGAAACAAATTAAGATTTCCAGTTTTACACATGTTTATATTGTCACTAACCGCTTTGATGCATGCAAGACATCAGCCCAGTAAACTTTATAGAGATTACCAAAACAAATGCTATGGCATTCCTTAGCAGCAAGGCTCACAAAATTAATAAACTAAAATACCGCAATTAATCATGGAAATAATTAAAATAAAATTACTATGCAGATACTTTTATGTTCTTCTACTTAATATGACACTATAAAATCAACAAGCCCAAATTCATGTCACTTAACATTTAATTTGTTTTCATTTGTTATAAATCACGGTTTACATACAATTGTGTATACCGTTAAAATTTAATTGAATTCCAACGAGTAGTTTCCGAGTTACACAGTCAACATCGTAACACGTGCTCACATGTGAGTACTAACCCCAAGCTTCATTATATTATGTGTTATAAAACCTGAGTTATTAACTTGTTGATCTTAGTGGTGGCATTTTTATTTCTGCTCATATCTCGGTTATCGTTCAAATTCGAACCGATGTTCATATGAACTTTTTTGCTTAGAATCATCCATACTACCTCCTCTAAAAGTTTGTGACAGGGTTTTAGACTCACCCTGTATATGAGAAAATCGACAATCATATGGACAGGTTTACTTTATTCAATATTTTTCACTGTTTTTGTTTCATTGAACTCTAACGCAGTCGCGAAATTGTGGCTCCCGACGACCACGTTCGACCGGGTCCGTACTGTAGTTAATTTTTTTTTGCTTATCTGATTAATTTACTTTTTATGTTCTGCTGGTAATTTTTCTGATTAGAAAAATGATGGCCAGTTTTGTTAAATTATAACTAAAGTCAAATGTACTACAGTCATTTGAACAATGGCCATTATGAAAGCCTTTCTAAGTTCCTATACTGTTACACTTGCCAAATAAAAAAAAAAGAATTTTATTAAAATAAAATAAAATAAAATAAAAGGTCATACTTGGGTTAAAAAATCTGTTGGTCCTGATACTTTGTATGCCCCAGCTACGAGCTTGGCTACTTCTTGCATTACAATGAAACCTTTCCAAACAGAAGGTTGATTGCTACGAGGAGTCATAACATCAGCATCAGACTGGCTTGGCATTGCAGAATCTGGAGAACTGATTATAATATTAAAAAAAAAAAAAAAAAAAAATTATTTATTTTATATTTGCTTATCATTTATGTATCAATCAATAAAAACGGCCAGGAAACTGCTTTTTTGCATGAGCTGTTTCACAAGGCATGTGAAGTTTTACACAGATGATTTTTATAAACAATTTACATCATAAATCCATCGAAAATTTTCTTGTTCTTTAGATATATGTTTAAATTGCCTAAGGGCATTTCCCTAATAAACAACTTGTTTAGAAAGAACTCATATTCTACAGTGAACCAGGATGCATATTTAACACTGGAGGTACAAATTTATTTATGGTAACATGTAACAAATACTAAATGAAAGCACGATACTTACAATTTGTGAAGAATGCTTAGAAACATAGTGCATATACATTTCAAGTTACAAAATGTCCAATTACTTGAAAATGGCATCACAATGTCCCCCCATTTTCCATCACATACGTTCGATATCACAGCTTCCTCACAGTATTACCACAGTCTAAATAAAAGCAGCTCCCTCACTCCTATAGCTTCCATTGTTGTAAACTTAACAACGGACACAGACTCTCCAGCTAGGTGTCCGCCAAAGGCCACCACTAATTCTCATACGGTTTACATTAAGCTAATCGAAGCATTCAGGTATTATTTTTTTATTTTTTAAGATGAGAATTTTTTAAAACTATTTTAACATGTTTATTTGTTTAAGAACAATTCAGCTAATTTTTATATCCGATTTGCATTCAGAAAATATTAAATTTAAAGAGTAAATAATGAATGGTCTAATGAGGATTTTTACACGCCAAACCTCAGATGTATATTAAAAATTTCATCAATAATATTAACTTTATTTTCCAAATAAACTTTTCCTTTCTGAATATGAATGGGTTTATTTATTGGCAAATAGATTTAATTAATTCTTTATTAAGGTATAATGATAACAAATTTATTTCTTTTATTAATTGATGTATTACATAATTACGAAATATATTATTAAAATAAAAATGGATTTATTTCAAGGTAATGTTTCATATTATGCAACTTCTTTTAAAAATTAAAAGTTTATGAGCTTTAAAAGGTGAGAATTTGTTATTTCATTTCTTATTTTTTCTTCCTTTAGACTTCGGAGTGCGATTTGCATATTTGGTAATATAATAAAATATAATTTTCACAAATAAATGAGGCATTAATACAGCAAAACATGTATACTTCATTGGGAAAGAAATTTATTCACGAATCAGTTCTACAATTGTATGCCCGTTTCCAGGGACGTGAAGATTGCATGTAAGCGTGGTAATAAATAAATAAATAAATAAATAAATAAATAAATAAATAAAATAAATAAAACGTGTCCACATTCTTTAATAGGTCACAGAACTTTTCAGATGTCATTTTCAGCTGCTAAGATTTTTTGTTGACAAACTACTGCTGGACTTTAATGCTGTAATGGTTATACGTTTTTTCCTTTTCTATTAATGAATGTCCTATCAATTAACTACAGGTCACAAATGACATATCCAGTCAACCCTTAAATTTCTAGAATCTACACTATGAATAATCAATTTGCTTCTGTCTAATCGTATAGTGGTCTTTTTAGTATTAAAATGTTGTGTTGCAATGTTTTCCTTACTTGTATTTATTTACCTTACATAGCTTTATGAGGGACCCCTCTCTTCCTTATGATCTACTAGAAGCGAACCCACCTGTTTGTATAATCGGGAAATAACCCATTGTTAGATTTTTTCTTTGTTGTGACATCGTCCACCGCTGCTGATTTTATATAAATGATTATGTGTATTATTTTGTCACCAAAATAAATTAGAAACCACAGAGTATCTATTGTAAAATTCTATCTATTTATTAAATTCTTTAATAATTTTTCAAATATGGAAATTAATGAAAGGATAAAATGTTAAATTAAGGTTAATAAAGTTAGAATAACTATGTTAAAATGAATTGTAATAACAGAGCAATAAATGCAGTAAAAGATCAGATACAAAAAAAAATAAAGTGACGGCTCAACTCAAATTCTCTAAAATTATAATGTCCCCGTAAAGCTAATCTCTGCCTCTCTTAACTCGGAGTTCTATTAGCAAAATCACACACACTTCGATCGTGTTCGCATGGGCTCAACTATGTAGAAGAAATAGTACTTAGCTTATGTCAATATGCTATTTTTCCTGACGACACGATGACAAACCTTTCATAAGTTGTGATTCTATGGAACTGATTTCTGCAATGATCATTCAAATGTAGTGATGCATGTAGTGTGGTCTCCCTTTGCTCATGGTTTGTTGTTGTAGTTCACTGTTGTGTTATCGATATTGCAAGATGATATGCAAATCACTGTATACGCTGTGTTTCCTCCGATGTGGTTACACACACTTCACTGGTACTCGTGTTCCATACGCCTCCGCTGCACCCGACCTAGCCGTTGCTGCCTTACGCCTCAGACACCTGTTGCTCAGACGATCTATCTCACGCTTTGTGAGATTTGATAGAAAGTGAGAGAGCGCTCTGTCAGAGACCGCTTTCACTAAACTCACTCACTCTCTCTCTCTCTCGTAGTTCCTCATCACAATTCATAGCTCATCACTGAAACGTTCAATGATCGTGCCAGCAATGATTGACTCTCCACAACGTGCACTTACATCACCACCGAGAGATGAAAAGATAGCTGCTCACATCTCATCGTTCGAAGATACATAAGAAACATCAGCTTCTGCACACACAGCCTTCCGCTCTTTATTTTTATATCCCCTCTCCGTTTTGAGTTTCCCCTTCATCTGACCAACTCTGATTGGTTCCAATGAAATTTTCTCAGTCCCCAAACGAAACCCTTGAGCCGATGCTCACCCCTCTTTCTTCTCTTTTCACCAATGCATCACCCTGTCGCTATGGCAACTCGCGCCCTTCTCTCGGTCTCCCCTCCCTCCTTCTGGTCTGACGAGTGGTAAACTGGGGAAAAAAATGATTTTGAGCCATCTCCTCGCTAATAAAATTATGTGAAACTTAAATAAAACAAACAATTTTCTTATTTTGGTGACTGACATACACTGGCGGAAAAAAAGGACTTGTGTTAGATGAATGAAATTTGGACAGTATATTCAGCTATGGTATTTATTCAACTGATTTAAGTTTCAAGGTTACAACTTATAGGGGGCGCCACCAGCGCCACCCTGTACATGCAAATGAGACATTCCAATGACAGATATAAAGGATATCAGACGCGCGTCTGTGTCACTTCAGACACTTGTGGACGTGCGTGATAGAGTACGTAAAACATGCCTCGAAGGCGACTGCGACGTGAATATGGGCAGCTAACCCAATTCGAACGAGGACGTGTAGTGGGCCTTCGAGAGGGTGGACTTTCGTTTCATGTTATTGCAGAACGCATGGGTCGAGACGTTGACACTGTGTACAACTGTTGGCAGCAATGGTCCAGGGAAGGCAGGATTACCAGGAGACCAGCATTTGGACAACCCCCGGCCACTGGAGACAAGGTTGACCGGCGCATCTGTAGGATGGCTATGGCAAATCGGACAGCATCTGCAGTGGACATTCGGGCTGTTGTGGCACCCAACGTCACTCCACGCACAATTCGGAACTGTCTCCTGGCCAGGAACCTCCACTCCAGGCGCCCTATGGCATGTTTGCCTCTTACCCCTCAACACCGTGCGGCATGTCTTCAGTGGTGTCAAGCCAGAGCGACTTGGAGGGCAGAATGGAGGTCTGTGGTCTTCATGGATGAAAGTCGTTTCTGTCTGGGTCCGAGTGATGGTCGCACAAGGGTCAGGAGGAGGAGTGGGGAAGTCCTGTTACCGAGCTGTATCCGTCGTCGGCATAGTGGCCCCACCCCTGGCGTTATGGTATGGGGAGGGATTTCCTACGACAGCAGCACCCCCTGGTGGTCATCCCAGTCACCATGACGGCAAATGTTTACATTCGGATGGTTGTTGAACCCATTGTCTGCCATTCATGACTGGTATGCCAGGGGGGCTGTTCCAACAGGATAACGCCACACTGCTGCTGCAACCCAACGTGCCCTTCAGGGTGTCCACATCCTACCATGGCCAGCACGATCACCAGATCTGTGCCCATCGAGAACGTCTGGGACATGGTCGGATGCCGTGTCAGGGCTCTTCCACAACCAGCAGCAAGTGTCGCTGATCTGACCATCCAGGTACAACAGGCATGGAATGCCATACCACAAAATGACATTCGGCATCTCTACGACCGTATGCATGCACGTGTGCAGGCCTGCATAGACCAGCGCGGCGACTACAGCGGGTACTAAAGTCCGTGCTTTTCACCATGTACAGGGTGGCGCTGGTAGCGCCCCCTATAAGTTGTAACCTTGAAACTTGAATCAATTAAATAAATACCATAGCTGAATATACCGTCCAAATTTCATTCATCTAGCACAAGTCCTTTGTGGTGTTGGCATTTTTTTTTCCGCCAGTGTAGTTTGTCATTTATACTATTTTATTATTGTGGATTAGAACATAACTCTTCTAATTTTAATTATTCGATATATATAGGCTAAATCATAAATTATTCACACATCTGTAGTAACGAAATCACTTTGTTACAACGCTAACAACTCAGAAAATGATTTAGCAGCTGAAAAAGCCATCTGAAAAGTTCTGTGACTTTATTATAGAATGTGGACACTTTTTTTTTTTTTTTTTTTTTTTTTTTTTTAATTATCACGGCCACTACAAGTCCATAGAATTGGGCATAAATTTTTTTGATGCTTATTTCTTCTCTTTTGCTTAACTGCTTGATTCATATGTAATCATAATGCTTTCTTTAACAACTTTTCTTAATCATCCGTGCCAATTCTTGTTGTCAGAATTGTAGCAAAGCAGCAGTCATGTTTATTTTCAACTTTTGCCAATTCTTGTGTTGTCAGGACAAGGTGAAACAGAAATTTGTGCATCACAATCTGATCCATTAACAGAGTTTGCGATGAATTGTTATAATAAAAAGGGGACGTTCTTCCTTTGAACTTAAGGAAATTGCTAACATTTAAGTTTGGAAATTGTGAAAACGTAAATATTTGATGAGTGACGTAGATATTTAAGAGCATAACTATGATTTTAAACCATCGCCACCAACCACGAATGACTCTTCAGTTTTTATTTTCCGGAAAAAAACTTTGTTATATTGAGTAAGTTGCCGTTATATAGAGGGAGCACTGTACTTTCTATTCCATTGTAAAGCACATAACCCTTTTATATGTAACGGCTCTAATAGCCTGTATAAATAAAAAATAAATCATTTCAAAATTGAGAATAGTTAATGTTTATTTTTTTTTATGAGCAGCAAAAATATTAGTCAATTCTATGTATTGAAGTTGATGTGTAATCAATTTCCATGTTAATGCCTTCTCCAAAGTTTGAATATGTATTTATACTGAAGTACAGGGTGCGCCACACTATTCAACAATTCCAAAACGAGGCAGATAAACATGGCGGATCTACAGATAACCCAGCAAATGAAGCGACATGCTGTCATCGTCTTCTTGGCTGCAGGACACTCCGACTCTAAGATTGCTGCATTCCTGAAAGTCACCCGTTTATTTGTGTTCAAAGTTCGAGAACTGGACGCTGCCAGTGGTGATGTGCCAACCGTTTCATCACAGGAAACAACATTGTCAGCGCTTGGACCGTATCAGGACTCCGGAATTCATCCGTTCTGTCCAAGCTGCAATCGATGAGGACCCTGGGAAGTCCATAAGGGCATTCGGGAGGGAGCTGCAGGTTAATGAGGCGACCATCCGACATGTGGTGCATGAAGACCTCCATTATAAGTTGTATGCATTGCGGAGGGGACAGTTCATGTCCGAGACAACCAAGAAGAATCGACTGGACAGGGCCAAGCGCCTCCTTAATAAGCTGAAGCATCCAGAGGAACTTTCATGAATACATCCCTCCTGACATGTGGCCCCCAGCTCCCCTGATCTCAATCCTTTGGACTTTTACGTCTGGGGCGTCGTTGAGAGGGAATCCAACAAGCATCCTCACAACACCGCTGAAGCTCTCAGGCCAGCTATTGTCAGAATCATTGCTGGCTGCCAGCGGTTCCGACAGCGTGTGGAGGCTGTCACTGCGGTGGACGGTGGTTTTATTGAATAACAATGTTTATTTTGTAGTCCTTTGTACAAAAATGTAAATTGTATAAAAGGCTCTGTGGTATCTTAAGTGTCTGCTACTTTTACCCGCCGACGTCGTTTTGTTCTCAAATACCTGGTGCATCCTGTATTACATTTATTTTATTATAGTTACTGTTATTGAACAATGCGATTTAAGTTTTGATGGCTTAATTAATCCTATTATTAAAGTTGCATGCAGATGCAATGAACTAAATTGAGCCTAGGGAATTTGATCCGGTTATCACTTCTCGTTCGGGACAGGAGGATGTACATGCATTAAATTTCACTGCTAACCAGCCATGTGCTTACGCCAACCAATAAGCACATAGGAAATGAAAATAACGATTTGCACGTCAAATGTGCAAATAGCCAATGCTAATTTAAATACTATCATATTCTGTTATTTCAAAACTATCATATTTTTAAAACAGTTTTAGATAATCAGTGTATTTCAATGAATGCTTAAATTAAAAAAAATTAAACATTTCTTACCTGATTACTGTAGATGAAGGCTCCCTATCAGAAGGAGTTTCTTTCGGAGTTTCTGTTACAATGATAACACGTTTTTCACTTTCATTCTTCTCATGATGATTTCTTTTTTGAGTGTCACTCTTAGGAGCCTCAACTGTTGTTTTTGGATGTTCTTTGGATGAAGTCTTTTTCTCAGTGTTGCTCGTTTTCTTACTTTCTGTATGGCCTGCTTTTTTATTTTCCGTGTCGCCTGTTTTCTTCTTTTCCGTGTCGCCCGTTTTCTTCTTTTCCGTGTTGCCTTTTTTCTTATTTTCCGTGTTGCCAGTTTTCTTCTTTTCAATGTTGCCCGTTTTTGCAGATTTCACTTTCTTTTGTGGTGGTTCTTCTACAGGAGGTGCCATTTGCCCTGTACAAATTTTGCAGTTTAAGTCAAAGAGATGTGAACGATGATCTTCTGTTGTATCCAACAACATGGTACCCAAGATAGTTTCAACAGGAACCTCTTCTTTAGATTTTAGCTTTTCTTCAACTGGAGCCTATGATGAAAAATTGTTTATATTTTTCGTTTTTCAGAACTATATTTATTAATAAATCAATCAAAAATTGTTTAAAAAAATAATAATTTCTTCTTGCATGCTTTTGTTAATCCAATATATGGTGCATCCCAATTGCTTAAAGCCAAGTTAAATTTTGCAATAACAAAAAAAAAACAAAAAAAAACAAACAAACAAAAAAACATTATATATACAACAGTGGTATTTTATTTGCAATATATGTGAAGAGTGATAAAATACGGTAAATTTTACAAAACAGAAGGGGGAAACTATAAAAATAAAGAAAAGGTCATATTTCACTGTCCCAATTGCTTAATGCCACTGGTTCCTTAATAGCAACATGTCCTCTATTTTTCTGTGTTACCTTGAAATCAAATCTGGCATTAAGACAAAATGTAAATTAAAATAGTCTCTTCGAACCATGAGTAAAGCACCATCTACTGCTAAAATTTCAACCTTTTTATTTTTCTTCTTATGCCATACCATTCCCTCCCCCCCCCTTCTTCGCATATATTCAAGCCATTCTGACCAGTGTTTTTTTTTTTGTTTGTTTTTTTTTACAGCTTTTTGAAAGTTGAATTTTAATTATAATTACCCTGTATACAAGAGAAAGTTTTTGGAGTTTCTTTGTAATATACTGAAAACTGTACACGATTATGAAATACCAATACGCTTAGACCAGAATGAATTTCAAAGAAGTATAAAATTAATACGAGGGGAGATCAAAAAGTAAGTTGCACTAACTCGCCGCAGGAGCGTGCTGTGTGTCGCAATCTTGGGCAAAGCAGAGAAAGGGACATTAACTGCGCAGACGTCGGATAGGACGGTTGCTGTGGTTTCCCATCGTGTTTTGTGTGACTAGCTGGCTAAAAGCAATGGCGCATCAACTGGATGTCCACTCCAAACTTGAGGTGCAAGCAGCAATCCGATTTCTATGGGCCAAATGGGTGAATTGCACGGACATTCATCGTGAAATCACGCTGTATATGGAAATTGAGCGCTGGTGTGATTTTGTTGCACGATAACGCAACACCTCACAAGGCCCGCCAAACGTGCGAACTGCTGCAGCGATTCAAGTGGGAGGTTTGGCAACATCCTCCATACAGTCCCGACTTAGCGCCATGCGACTTTCATCTTTTCGGTAAGCTCAAAACGGAACTCGGTGGACAACGATTTCGAAACGATGAGGAGGTGAAAGTGGCTGTCACCGTGTGGTTACAAAACGCTGGAGGAGATTTCTATGCATCCGGAATCGAAAAGTTGGTTGATCGTTCGGATAAATGTTTAGGGTCTCTTGGGGACTATGTGGAAAAGTGAACCTACATTGTATGCTGCTATAGCCGTGTTGTTTTTGTATAGGTGGTGTAATAAATGGCCATACCGTGAGAGTGCAACTTACTTTTTGATCTCCCCTCGTATCTCAATAATAATAAAAATAAAAATAAAAATTAATAACTATCATTTATGTTTATTCGCATGAATTAATTAATGAATAAGCTTAAAACCGATTAAGATATTTAGTTGCATTACTTAAAATGGAACACTCAGTGAAATTTTTAATGGAAAATAATATTTTTAATGATTATAATAATATATTCTAAACATCTAAATAAATATACAAATATAAGCTTACATCCTCAGTAAAAGGTATTTCATCTTCATGAATTTCAATCTCTCCCTTGTGGGTCTTCTTAATAATTGGAACTTGCTGAATTTCAGACTGTTCACGGGTAATTATTTCCAGAGCCTTAAAGGAAAGGAGAGAATAATGTTTGGTGTTCATTGTTATATGAAAAAAAAAAATTAAGTAAATAAAAATAAAACAATATTTAAAGGATTATTGGTGTTAATACTAAAAAGAAAAATAGAAGATTATAGAAAAAGGGAAAAAGATTATACAACAACCTCCAAAAAAACTAATTATGTAAAACAGTAGTTTCTCCCTAGAACAAAAAAAAGCAATCAACAAAATTTATGAAGAATAAAAACAGAACAAAAGTCCTGGTTAAGCAAGAAAGTAGAGTTTTACTTATCGATGTGTTTCGATTTATGTCATCTTCACGGGTAAACAGCTACCCCAGTTTGTAGAAGTATAGATGAATCATATTCATGAAAGCCATGCTATCCAATATTGCTAGAAATAAGAATAAAAACATAACGAAAGTCCTGGTTAAGCAATAAGGTAGAGCTTTAATTACCGATGCGCATTCGTAATTAAAAACCCTACCTTATTGCTTAACCATGACTCTTGTTATGTTTTTATTCTAAATTACAGCAATATTGGACAGCATGCTTATCAACAATTTATAAATTCATCTAAATGTTTTTTATTTATATAATGAGCATCAAAAGTTTACGCAGGAAAGCATGATTAAATCCAATAGTTGCATCTTGGTCAATATTGCTGTATAAATCATAATAAAATGGGTTCAGAATAGCAATATGATAGCTCTGTATTGTTCGATGCGTTTCGAGATTAACCTCATCTTCAGGAACTATGAACACTACAAACCGGAGTGAGGTACACCATCTGGTTATACGGAGGGTTGATTCAGATAAAATGAGACAACTTTAAACGCCGCATATGACCTTGACGGAATGTGATTTGCATGACTCGTCCACTATTCATGGGGATTAGCTTTGTATACACTTGTTGCCGTTATTTGGGACATTTCGTGTTGAAACATGGCTTCCAAAATCACAGCTTTTTGGGAAGGGTATATGTTTGGTCTTTCCGACGCTAACTTCAGTCTTTTGTGCATTGTCGAATTATGCAAACGAAATGGTATTGTGGTATCCAAAGCTACTGTGGGTCGAATAATCAAAAAGAACAAATTGCGACCATCTAATGAACGTGGACGAGCAGAGAAGCAGACCAGAAACAAGCCCCAGCCAACACGCCCAGCTCGGGTGGTGCGAGAAATCCAGTCTGAAGTGCTGAAAGAAAATGCCCCCACACAGAGAAGTCTAGCCCAAAGGAAAGGTATTTCACAGGCAACAGTCTCCAGAATAATTCATGACAATCTTGGGCTGGAGCGACGTCATAAAGCGCACGGTCACAGATTGTCGGCCAGGCACATGCAGGAACGATTCACCAACGCCAGAAAACTGTATGAAAACCATCTTGCAGGTGACCGATGGAGTGGGTTGTCTCTTGGATGAAGCTTGCGTGTACCTCGATGACACCAACAAACCCAGGGCAATTTACTACCGCGAAACAGGGGGCAAGGCCAGGTCCGATTTTGTCCGAAGGTGCAAGGAAAAGTTTTCAAAGGGCTTCATGGTGGTTGCCGGATATTGCTCATGTGGACTGCTCACGATTCGTCGAGTTCCTGGAAACTGTAAAATTAGTGCAGCTTACTTCCAGAGTAATGTAATAGACCACATATATCGGCAGGAGATCCCACGTCTGTACCCTGGTGAGCAATCAAAAGTTTGGATCCACATGGACAAGGCATCAAGCCACACTGCCAAGTCATCTGTGGCCTACTACAGGAAGATGGAACAGGAGACGGGCATACGAGTTATTCCCTTCTCTCATGTGCCTGTAAAATCTCCTGATGGATTTCTGTGGTTTTGGTCTCCTGAAACGATGGCTCGGAAGTTGCCGACCAAGGACCGTTGATGGGCTATGGAAAGTGTGTCAGCAGGTGTGGAACGTACTTCCCATGGAGTCTCTCAAACTCAGCCTTCTTCAGTGGAAATTACGGTGCCGGGCATAGTCCAACAACGTGGTTCTCACATCGAACACAACCGATGGTGGTGCCATGGTATTACACCATTGTAACAGAACTGCAAAGTCGTCTCATTTTATCTGAATCAACCCTCCGTATAATATAGACCCCAGGCCCTGATCATCAGAAGATTTATAAAGGAGGATACGGAAATGAATCTAAATAACCAAACAAGTTTCGAAAAGGACCCCATTCTGGACGCAGTCAATATCATCTTCCTAACCACTAGGACAAAAACCCTGCACCTGGATTATTTTATTCTTTACATTCCGTTTTTATTTCTGTTCCATAGTTTGGTTTTTATTTCCTGTTCCCATATATGTAAATAAATATGTATTCGACTTACTGCACAAAAAATCCAGTGTGTACACAATTGAAACATTTTTTATTTTCATTCTGATTGATATTTAGCTTGTAGTTTTCAGTCTTTAGTATTTGTTTATTTTGATAATTAGGCCATTCAATTATATTTTCCATTTTTGTTTCAATTATTTTTTCAATGATCTTTAGAAATAAGTGTCTTTCAATCTCCACCTGAAATTATCAATTTATAATCTAATCTGTGTAACCAATCACTGAATGCCATGATTACTGTAAGTCCACCAGTCAGGGGCAATTTAGTCAACACTAGTACTTTTTTGCCACTGAATGGTGGACATGGGCTGTATAACCAGGTGGTGTATCTCACACCACTTTGTAGTGTTCATAGTTCCTGAAGATGAGGTTAATCTTGAAACGCGTCCAACAAAAACGAGCTACCATATTGTCTATGCTGGACCCATTTTATTCTGAAGAATGATTAGCTATGGGTCTTTCCACTTTTTTTCTTTAAATAATGCAGGAACAATTGACCGTGTAAGATTCAGGCATACTACAAAGTATATTATGTAAGTCTTGTGCTTTTAAATATATATCTAAGAAATAAATAAAAATTGTTTTTAGCCTCTTAAAAATTTATTAAGAAAGTTTGCCTATATGTTAACAATTATTTAACTCTATTTCTTGCCATCTAATGGATTCATGTGTCATAGTTTTCTCCCAATAAATCTTAAAATACAATTTTTAAAAAGGGGAAAAATATTATTTGGCAGGATTTAAGCGTAACGGGCTACTACAGAGCTGCCAACCTCAGGGAAGCCACTGGCGGGAGATTCAATTTTCCAAAAGGAGTTAAGCAAATCACACTTTGATATTAAAATTTGTCTAGTATCAAATTATCTACATAGAATTATTATTACAGAAGATTAATATTAATTAAATCTGTAGTGAATTAAAATGTTTAAATAAATTTAACTTACATTTTTATTATATATATATATAATATGATGTTTTACTATCTCCGAGTCCAGGAAAGAACTTTTCAGCAGCTGCTAGTATGATCGGCCGCTTTTATGGGCAAAGTATGTTCAACAATGATCAAAAGCGCACTTCATCCAGTGCTAAGATCTTTGGATGAAGCAAAACAGTTAAAGAGTGATTAAGTTGTTAATCTGGATTTGGCTAATGTTTAATGTTTGGGTCCAGGCAAATGTTTTTTTATATCGTTTAGCCCGCCTTGAGTTAATGACAAATGCGTCGAACAAACAGTGCAAAAAAAAATACTTCTCTCCATGATCTGACTTCGAAATGACTGGAAAAGCTTGTTTGTAATCTTCCTTCCATTTGCATTAATACTTTTTAACGCTTCTCAGCAATTTTCCTTTTATAATGTTGTTTTCCGCCATCGCATCGTAGTATAGAAACAGAATTTTCGCGTTCACTGAAAAGATGATGCAGGAAAGAGACAGTAGCGCTCTTGTGACGTAATTTCAATAAAGAGAATCATGGCAAAGATAAATGGCGGATATTTTTCAATTAAACTTTAAAGGTCTAAAAGAGAATCTTTTGATTTTTTAATTTTACAACTTCAATTAAGTTTCGGGATATTTATTAATAATTGACATTTTCGTATCGGGAGGCGGGAAATGGTAGACATATATCGTGAGTCTCCCACCATTATCGGGAGAGTTGGCAGCTCTGCTACTACCATATATGTTGCAATGTAAACAATCTTGCCGAAGAGCTATAACTGATGGTATTTAAAAAATTCTACTTCAAATGGTTTTTTATTATTATAAATCACAATTAGAAATCACATGACGGGTATCAACCTTACAGGTTGAAGCAGATCTGGTTGATGAGTAAAGAAATGAAAGTGGAGCATCAATGGTTTTCAAAACTTAATGTTCTGCAACAATATACAATTCATCTGCATAAAACGTTTTTCAGATTTTTTATTTAATGCACAACAATGGCTGAGTATTATCTTACCACAACAATCCTTGGCTTTGGACTGACCAAGAGAATTATTTTTTTTCCAGTTTGTTTATTTAATTAAATAACAATGACGGAGTATTGTCTTGCCACAACAATCCCTGGCTTCGGAAGGATTATTGTAACTTTCTTTGTTGCACTCGGACGGACAGACGGATAAGGGAATTATTAAATCACAATAATAGAACT
The DNA here is from genome assembly GCA_023313115.1 of Rhysida immarginata. NCBI lineage: Eukaryota > Metazoa > Arthropoda > Chilopoda > Scolopendromorpha > Scolopendridae > Rhysida > Rhysida immarginata. Next base: position 366,288 of record JAHWFO010003007.1, read on the forward strand.
GGGTCTTCAATAATAAATTATTTAATGAAAATAAACAAGAAGAAACTATAATGATATATGACCTGACAAATGTTTCAGCTTTACGCCATTATTGAGGGTCTTGAATAAAAATTTTAAGTTACAAAAATTTTCTTTTTAACATCTTTTTACATTATAATTTTTAACAATAATAATCTATTATACTATCCTTTTATTGGGTAGTAAAAACCTTTTGAAATTTAAGATATGTATAAACTCTTCCTCACTGATACGAGGGCTGATTGATAAATAAGGTCTCCATGGCTGTAACTTTATTTGTTAACCGATTTTCAAAATTCTTTTTGTATCTTATACTCACATTTGTCCCCTATGTAATGCACTATTCACTTTTCGACAGAGTCCCCATCCCTTTCCACGCATTGCGCCAATGCGTGACTAGTTGGGTGAACCCGTCGGAGAGGAATTCTGGAGTTGTTGTCGACACCAGGATTGAATGGCAGCTTTGGGCCCTCTTCTGGAGTACGATAACGTCCGCCCGCACACGAGTCACTACACACCAGAGGCGTTGCAGCGCCTACAGTTCAAATATGAAAAATTGCAGTTCAAAAATGAAAGACTTTGCACATTGCGACTTTCACCACTTCCCAAAGAAGAAAGAGACCCTTAAGGGACATGAGTTGGTTCTGACGGCGAGGTAAACGCTGCCATTCAATCCTGGTGTCGACAACAACTCCGGAATTCCTCTCCGACGGGTTCACCCAACTAGTCACGAGTTGGCGCAATGCTTGGAAAGGAATGGGGACTATGTCGAAAAGTGAATAGTGCATTACATAGAGGACAAATGTGAGTATAAGATACAAACAGAATTTTGAAAATCGGTTAACAAATAAAAAAGTTACCTTATTTATCAATCGCCCCTCGTATAATGAAGATTTCAACAGACAAGGGATAATGTTGTGTTAAACCACACCCAATTCTATTTTTACGCGAACGATATTTAAACATTTTTGATTTAACACAAATCAGAAAAAAAAAAAAAAAAAGATTCTCTTTTTAAACAATTGACCAAAACTCCATGAAAAAACGTAGTCCCAATTTCCATTTGAGAAGAATTCCACGAATTGTATGACTTTAATACGAAATTTAAGGGTCTGCAGTTTGATTTGTGCTTAAATTTATTAATGGCTTATTTATTTATATTTGTATATTTTTTTTATTTATTACAAAATTCAGATTATTATTACAAATCGCAAATTCAACAAATTTGACAAATTTAACAACTTGGAAAATTGAATACCATAACAAAGGGAGAAGTGAATCAGAGAATTATACAATAGGATTAAAATATCAGACGGAAGAAAATATAAATTAGAAATCATTCTTTGCTTTTTATTAAGAGATGCTAATAGAGTACTGATGTGTAAATCCCCGGATAGGCCATGGATTATATAAATACCTAAATATTTAAAAGATCTAGTGCTCGTTAGTAGATGTGAATTATAATAAATGGGTGCATCTGTTGAAACATCTAATTTATTATATTGGGAAAATAACAAATATTTAGTTTTATTGAAGTTAAGGGTTAAAGAGTTAGTGGAATTCCAATAACTTAAAGTAGATAGGGCCTGATTAATTGAGGCGGAGAGATTTGAAATGTTATATGAGTCGGCAAATAAAAGAGTCGCATCATCTGCATATAGAATTAAGGAGATAGTAGATAGTGCTAGAGGGGAAAGAATAGAACCCTGTGGAACACTTATTTTGAAGTTAGAATTGTGGAGGAAATTATCATACATGTTTAGTTAATAATACCGCTCAGATAAAAAAATCAATTAACCAGTAAAGCGAGGTTCCATATAGATTATAAAAGGAAGAAAGCTTAAAAATCAGAAGATGGAGAGGTATAAGAGAGAATTGCATAAAGCTTGACAACTGAATTTGTTTCTAAAACGCTAGCACCGGAGCGGATTAGTGTTAATGTTTTTTAAGAAACCACAGAATTTCAGCAAAGACTATGAACAAAGAGGTAAAATATCTCTAGTGATATTGAAATCTATGCAAATGTAGACATATGCATTTATACTAGAAAGTGAGAGTGAATAAAATTTTATGTTTAATTCATTTAAATTTTAAGTCCATTTATTAATACAATGTCCAAAACCGTACAGTATATTTCTTTTCAAAAGATAATATACTTTCTGTAATAAATGTTTCTAAATACATGCATTCTTTATGAAGTGAAAAATGATAAGATTCTAACATGAATTTTCAATTTGGTCACAAAATTTTAAATGAATTTATGAGGATGTTTTTTTGTGGGCGTTTTTTTTTTTCTTTTTCTGTTTTAAGGTCTTTGAAGCTAATCTCTAATTTTTCAATAAGATTTTATTTATTTTTTATTTTTTATTTTTACATATATTCTTCATGAACATATTATGTAAAAACAGAATTCAGTGTAATATTAATGCCAGCATCATGTTCATTTGATTTAAAATTCTATTTGGTAATAAAAATGTATATGGATGTAATTTTTCAAATGTATATTTTAACTTACGTGCTTAGTCTCTCTTTCCCTCCATTTAGCTAGTTCCTTCGATGCTAACTCATCATGCGTCATGCGTACTAATTTATGAGGAGGGATCCTTCCTTTCAGAATTTTTCGAAACAAGCCCTATAAATTACATAAAGCTAATGATTAATGATTAAATGCTGAAATATTTAATACAGTAGAATCTTGTTATTACGTTTTTCAAGGGACTGAGAGATTTAAACGTATTAACAAGATAACATGTTATCGACTAATGACCAAATAGCACTAACGGGACCAGGACCGAGGGAAAAAAAACGTAAAACCGAGATAAGCATAATTAAATTTTTTTTTTTTTAAATTGCATACATTTTAAAAGTTGAGCAAAATATACTTTCTTATCTCTTATACAAGATGTACACAAAAATTATCAAACCTTTGGCCGGGAAAAATAAAGTTATTTGCCTGTAGAATTTAAAAATTTATCCCCTTCAAAAGCACACACTTTTCCCACTACTCCCGCCATTGTTGGAAGCATCTTTGGAAAGCCTCTTTGGGAATGGCAAGACAGCTCCACCATCGTTTTCTGCATAATGTCTTCTTGGGACTGAAATCGGGTTCCTTTCAGGGTGTTTTGAGCTTGGGGAACAGCCAAAAGTCACATGGAGCCATGTCAGGGGAGTAAGGAGGCCGACGGACCAAAGGAGTGCTGTGTTTGGCTAGCAACTTCTGAATGATGAATGGGTGGATGCATTGTTGTGATGAAGAGAACAAGTTCCTGTTGCCCAAAGGTCGGGCCATTTCCGTTGTACAGCATCACGAAGGCAACGAAGGACTGCCAGGTAGTACTCTTTGCTGATGGTTTGGCCTTCGAGAAAATTGAAAAACCGACAGGCGTGTACTACACTCACTCTCACGATGCCAGGCAGCAATGACCAACTGCACGCATGTGAATGAAGATCACCTACATCTTCGTCACCAGAGGAGAAAACTCGGGGTTCATTCGTTTAGGCAGGAAAAATAAAGGTTGTTACTTTTGCACACACCTTGTATCTATAAAAGATAAGTACCTGGATGGTACAATGGATGCCAAAAAAACATGGGATACTAAATCTTATTTCAGTATATGGTAACTAGACATTTAAATTTGAAAGCTTAAATATTTTTTATAAAATTAGGATGCTTTGAAATTATTATATACATTTTTTTAAAGAATATACATTAATGAGAAAAAGAAGCAGAAAGGAAGAATTAAATTACAAACACAAAATTATATCATCATTTTGAAATGCAGTACAAGCTTTGCCATCTATGGACGACAGCGTATAATTTAAAAAAATTCTAAGCAGGCACAGAAGGGTGTGTTCAAAAAGAAAAGGTACAAAACATTGTAAAAACCAAACCGGATGGAATTTGACTATGCCGCTTTGGTATAACGTAGTGTGACATCCAGGGAAGAGGACGTAGTGTCTGGCGTGGTTGTGCGCATATGCGAGCTGCTCTCACATGACGCAGAAGAGAATCAAGCAGTTGTGATTCCGTCCAAATTGAATTCCTCGACCACAGAAAAACCATTGACAGCGACATGTACTGAAGGACTGGCTGCTGTCACAGCCATAGCAATTCTGGGAACAGAAAATCCTTCGGCTAATTAAACAGTCGGATAGTTGTGTTCAGGTCTATGGTGATTGCTTTGAATAAAGAATTCGATTACACCCATAGTGTTGTTTCGTACCTTTTCATTTGAATACCCCTTATATATATATAGGACACTAGGCAAAAATGGATTAAAATGTCATACTAGGAAAAACAAAAATTCGATAGAAACTGTACAAAGCAAGAATTTGATTTGATATCTCTTAATTAAAGAAAGAAAAACATGAATACATACATGATTTTTTGGATCCTTAATGTTAAACATTAAACTCCGATATTTGGCTTTGTATTTGGATCCAATGTCCCCAAAAAGTTTAAAAAGTTCTTCCTCTATACAAAGAACAATTTTTCTAACTTCATCTGGAGAAAGAAGAATATCATCTGCATCCTTACTCCTACAAAAATAAATTTAAAAATAATTTTATTAATATAATCAGTCATCAAAAAAAAATTAAAAAAAATAGTTGTTTAAACATGGAAGTGGAGGAAAAAATAAAATTTAATGAAATTAGAGAGTTGGAGAATTTTATTTTGCAGATTTATCCAGAGAAGAAACAAGTTTGGGAAGATGAATTAAAATAAAACTTTATAAATTTGGATAACTCATTAGATGTATTAATGGGAAGGGGGGGAGGGGGAGGGGATAAAAAAGAATAATATGAATTAGCAATATTAAAAGTTTGCCTTCAAAAGCAATAATATTAAGAGATTGCCTTCAATCTCTATAAATGTCACTTGGAACAAATCCCCATAAATATGGTAGGGAAAAATTAACAATCTCAATAACACAAGGAACAGTTATCTGGTGTAATGCTATTATGAATAGCAAAATGAAAGGTAATAATAAATATATTTTATCATTCTTCATTCGCGTATCTTCGTGAAAAACAGTAATACTTCATAAGAAAATAGTTAACTTGAGAGAGAAAGAAGGAACATTAGTAACCTTTCTGTTTAAAAAGTATTTTAAAGTAATTTAAGTGGCCTGAAGGATATCATTTAGAACCCCTGAAAATACAAAACAGATTTCTATCACAGGTTGATGATGTTATTTGTCTTAAATTTGAAAGCCTGAAAGAAATTTTTTAAAAATGTTGGGAACAGGAAGCCAAATATGACACCTGAAAAAATTCATACTGTAATTTTACCTGAATAAATATTGGATATATGGAAAATTTCCCCCTCAAGTATTATCATTTCTCAGAAAATCTCTGTTCCTTTTGAAATACTTGAAATGATTTCTTTTACTTTCCCAGATCAAATTTAACTTCTCTGATTTCTCCCTGACATTCCAGAAAATGGACACCCCTATTCAGTAAATTATAGCTAACACCAGAGGATGATCATGACTCTTGTTTTTGGGTGGCTACCAGTCATCTGTGGTCCACTAACACTTAATAGGTTCCAGATATCTATAGTAGTATCATTTTGTAGTGGAATGATATGCTGTTAAAGACAGCCTTAAATAAAGTACAGTATGGTCTCTATTTCTGTGGCTGTGAAGTAATGCAGTGAATCATTCATGCAAATTTGGAATTTTCCTGTATTACACATACACTATCTATCCTTTCAAAAATAATCTGACACTTTCAATTTCAGATGTTTTGTTAAATATTTTGAAAAATACCTGACGAATTATCCTGAAACTTCAGGGGACTAAAGAGCATGTTACACATCATATATTTCATCAAAGGTTTTCTCCCGAAGGCAAATAGGGGACCAGCAACGAAGTGAACCAAAAAAATAATGTTTGGGATCACCCTGTAAAAAATAATGCTTGAAATACATTGTAGCTGTAGCATATGCTTATGAGGCTTCTTTCACTTATCTGTGTTCATTTGTATGAGAATAGCACGTATAGTCATGGAGATATTACGGTTTCTTTATAAAAAAAAAAAAAAAAAAAAAAAAAAAAATCGAAATGCTTTCGTAAGTTTTTTGTTTATAACATGCAATGCCATTTTCAGGAAACTTGAGAAACTACAGTGCAGACAACATCCTGCAATCAGAATATAAAAATATTAAATATTTGATGAAATATGAGCATTTTTACTAAATCATGTTTAACTGTGCATGCGCAAGCATTACCAAAATGTCTTTTGCATAATTTATTAGCCAAATGTATAGAAACTAATCTTATAAAAAGCCCAAGCAAATATCTTGAAAATTCAGAAAGATGTCGTCAATAGAATAAGTTGAATAAGGTGAAGAATCGTGTCTCATTGATGGTCGCCCATCCAGTGACAAGCCGTGCCTGGTGTTGCTTTTGCTTAACTTCACAGAATTTGTGTGCTCAGTGGAAGCCCACCAGGCCACAGCCTCCCCCATTTTTCAAGCATTATTTTTTACAGGGCGATCCCAAACATTATTTTTTTAGGTTCACTTTCTTGCTGGTCCCCTATTTGCCTTTGGGACAAAACCTTTGCTGAAATATATGAGGTGTAACATGCTCGTTACACCGCTGAAGTTTCAGGATAATTCATCAAGTATTTTTCTAAATATTCGACAAAATATCTAAAATCGAAAGTGTCCGATTACTTTTGGGTAGATTTTATTTATTTAGCGTATGGCTACATCACAGGAAAATTATAAATACTCAGAAAAATCATCTACAAACAAATCTACAAACAAACATCAAGATTACAAATGTATTCAATTGATTCTTTTGTCGCAACCAGGAAATCAAGTGGGTTACCAATATAAGATCTAATCGGGCTTTCTTCCACTAGATGTCTAATAGTCTGTCTTTCAGCACCGCAATCACAATTTGGAGAAGATATTTTTCCCCACCTGAAAAGTGAATCAGAGCACCTGCCACAGTTTGTCCTTATTCTATTAAGTGTTGTCCATATTCGTCTTGGTTGGTCGAAGCCCTCTGGTTTATTTATAACACATGGCATATTCCAATTAGCAGGATCTGCCTCGTTTTGAAAGTCTTTTCTCCAGCGTTCAGTTATATTGAAATTTTTTTCAATTAACTTTTTTTGCAGTAATTAAAGGGGGGGGGGGGGGGGGGGTTCTTGAGCGAAGCCTATTTATATCTCAATCCCAACATGGGAACGGAGCACAAAATCGGCGTTAATTTTTCTATACTCGTTAACAAGAGCATGTTCTCAGCAGATGTGTGGGGGAGCTATGTGACTTAATACCGGTAACCAATAAATAGGCGTAGCCTTAATTGTGCCTGATATGGTATGCATAGCTTGGTTAAGCTGAATATCCACACGGTTGGTGTACGAACTGTTGATCCATACCGGTGCACAATACTCTGCAACGGAGTATATCAGGCCTAGTGCTGTCACTCTGAGTATAGTCGCTGAAGTGCCCCATGTTGTGCCACATAGTTTTTGCAAAATGTTATTTCGAATTCTTAATTTTGCAGTTGTCTTCATTAAATGTTCTTTGAAGCTTAACGTTCTGTCCAACGTAACACCTAAATATTTAGGATGTTTGTTATGACTAAGGAGTCTGTCTTCAAAGTAAATTTTGAGTTGGTAATTGGCTTTCCTGTTATTTAAATGGAAGCACGATACTTCTGTCTTGGCAGCATTGGGCTGCAATCTCCAATCGCGGAAATATCTCCCAATGCTAGCCAAATCATTTGTTAAGATTTGTTCGGTGATCTCTAACTCTTTATGGCTTTAGCAAGCGCCCAGTTGTCAGCATATCCAAACTTCCTTGATGTAGTTTTAGGCATATCTGCTATGTAAAGACTGAAGAGTAGAGGAACCAGCACAGATCTTTGTGGTAGGCCGTTATTCAGCTTCATTTGAGTACTAATATTGTCGCTCATGATGACTTGAAAGCATCTATTAGATAACATAGCATTAATAACGTCAGTAATCTTTTTACATGGAATGACTTGCATTAGTTTATATATTACACCTTGACGCCACACCGTATCATATGCGGCTGACAAATCAATGAAAACAGATATTTTCAGTTGCTTTTGAAAACCCACCTCGACATAATTTGTCAGCGCAAGTACTTGATCTGTGCAGCTACGACCCGGTCGAAATCCTGCTTGTTCAACAGGTATATGCTGAAATATTACTGGACTAATCCTGTTATATAGCAGTCTTTCAAAAAGTTTATAAACCATACTTAGAAGCGCTATTGGACGGTAGTTTTTTGGTGTATCGTTAGCTTTCCCTGGTTTTAAAATAGGGGTGTAATGCTAGTTCGTGTCCGTAGTATAATAACACTACATGTGCACCCTGGGTAACGCTAAATGAACTAGCACTGAAGGCGTCAGACAATCTTAGATCTCCTGGCAAGTAAAATCACAGGCGCTTATATAGAAGTTAGAAAAATGACATCACCTAAAAACAGACCTTATAAGGACCAATTGACAAGAGAGCTTGGACCTAATATAAGAGTCCGCCATTTTAATATAGAGGGCATAAGCAGAGCAAAATGCCAAATTTTTTTTTTTTGGGTAGAATGTGTAGCATATCATAATGAACGGATATATATTTAGTGAAGGACGAGACACAAGAACCCTGGAATACAATAAATAAGTTATTAATTAAAAATACAAAATGAAAAAAAAAATAAGATATAATAAACAAAAATAATTAATCAAAATCAAATAAAAAGCTGACGTTTCGGATAGAGACTATCCTTTATCAAAGCAAAAAGGATAATTCTGTAAAAGCAAATAGAATATTAGAGAATTATCTTGAAGTTATGATAATTACCGTATATACTCGCGTATAAGTCGAGAAATTTATGTCTTAAAATTCATCCTAAAAAGCAAACTCGACTTATCTGCGAGTCATACCAGTTTTCCATAGAATTGTGGCAGTCACCTAACTCCGTATAGAACTTTACATATTTACTTTAAGAAACGCACATGATTCCAAAATAACATACATATTTTAAGATCGGCATTTATCCATAATCAGTTTTATTCATTCATAAATTTTACCTTTAGAATTTATTATACCATAAAATAAAAGTTTCGAGCCGACAGTGATAACGTAACAGCAGTCATACTTTCCAATTTGCTCACTAGGTGGAGGCAGCGTTAGCTCCATTACTAGAGCACTAGATAAAGACTTTACAGGGGAGGGACGCAAGCAAAAGCATGAAGGAAGACAGGCTAAATAGCATTTCATATGCGTCGTAGTTACCGGTAATTCAAAAAAATTCATGAAAATAAATAGCTCATTGAATTATATTGCAAAGATAACAGAGTTATCGTATAAGATCGCGAAGTGGAGAAGTGCTGCTTTGACATGCTTCGATTTCATTACGGTCGTGCTGCCACCTGGTGAGAAGAAGCAGCTTCCAAGTTAAAACTCGAAATTGGATCGTCATCTGCACAACGAAATTGGATTTTAATACTTTTTTTTCCACACACTTTTTTTTAATAAAATATTCAGATACCTGTAATTATTAAATAGAAATGACACATTATTAAATTGAAAACTTTATCGCAACTGGATTGGTACATACGATTCGGAAATATATAGGAACTCTGGGAATTATACTTCACATTTTATCAACTTAAGTATCAGTATTACGGTAAATCAACTACTTACTTACGGTAAATATTGGTAATATCAGCAATTTATACAGCTATTCTTTAAAATAAATCGAAATGACGTCATTTTTGCCAAAAAAAAAAGAACTACAGTATTTAAACGCAAAATCAAAAGAAAGCCAAAATTTTGATAATCCTTCTTAGGTTTGATTTCATATTAATAAAATTCTTCATTTATTAATAAAAATCATAATCCTTCAGATTAAAAATTAAGTCATTTATTTAAGTAATTACCTGTATAATTAATATATTTATTGATTATAATTATTTATGTAATTACTTATAATATTAAATGATAATTTTCCTTATAATTGATTTTGCCTTTATAAAATTATTCATTTAGTAATAATAAATGATTAATGATTAAATGACAATAAAGTTTAAAGTAATATTTAATTGTTAACAAGTTTTACATTATTAACCATGCAAGTACAGGAGGATTTAAGCATGGGTAAACTATGGTAACTTCAGTGAATGCACCTGAAATTTTACCCTCGACTTATCTGCGGGTCATAGCAAATTTCAAAATTTTTAGCCCAAAATCTGCCCTCGACTTATACGCGAGTATATACGGTAATCTTATTTGTTCTCTTCTTGTTTTTCAGCCAATACCGTATTACTATTCCCTATGTAAACTATATATAAACCCGTCCGTTAGTACTCCTTTCATAACTTCAGGATAATTCTCTAATATTCTATTTGCTTTTAGAGAATTATCCTTTTTGCTTTGATAAAGGATAGTCTCTATCCGAAACATCAGCTTTTTATTTTGATTTAACCTATTATTTTTTAAATTATTTTTGTTTATTATATTTTTTATTCATTTTGTATTTTTAATTGACAACTATTATTTTAGCATACTCATACAAATAGCGAATGTATATGCAAATAGCTTTCAATATTCAGGCTTCTCCATTGTACAAGTGAGCTTTAAGCAATGCATTCTTTGATGTCTTCTAGTGAGATTCCTTGGAGCCAATCTATTTGCTGTCACGGAGAATGAAGTTACAACTGCTTTCCATCCCTTAGCATTGTTCACAGATAGGATTCTGTAGCCTTCCCTTTACTAGTCTCTCCATTTCCCTTTTTTTCGATTTGCTTAGGCCCATCTAGTCAATTTTACTGTCACATTTTGATATCTTCCTCGATGCAGTTAAATGAGACATGCACTTATAAGCAGAATATTAAGACTTTGCATCGTAACATGAGTGTACATGCGCTCACAGTACTCTCAATTTTGTATGCGAGATGATTTGGCAAATAGTGCTAAACACAGCTTAGATAGAAAAAACATTTGTAATTTTTCAATGAAACCAAATGAATAAAATTTGAAAACAAACTCCTTATTAAGTTTCACATGGAAGGTTGATTACAATTTTTTGCATGAATGATTTATTGCGTGAATGCTGCAGGTCACGTGCACGTGACAAAAGACGTGAAATGATGCTATTACATCCGCACTGTTGTGTTTCATTCCAAAGCAGCAAATGTCATGAAAAAGGTCTCTGAAACTAAAAACTTACTGGGAAGGGTGCATTACTGCCCTTTCCAATACTACTTAACAGCTGTTCTGCTATAATTAGCGCATTTAAAATCCAAAATTTCTCTGTTTCGAAGAAAGGCATATAGGCAATACTGAATGGAAAAGGAAAATCCCAGGAAAGGTTAATTCCAACTTGCCAGTAACAGCAAAATCCTCGTGTTTCCACAAGTCAAAACCACAGGTCATTCAAAAGATCAAGCAGCTTGTCCATTTTGAAAATTCAGCAACTCAAAGAGGAATCGTAAACATTATAGTAATTTCACAGGCTATCATAAATAAAATAATTCAAAGATTTGCAACTAGGAAGGCATCACAAGAGTCGTGTTCATAAGCTGCTGCCACGACACATCACATAAAGGAAGAGGAACTGTTGGAGGCTCCATGAGGGTTAGCTCGCAGTAGAATGACGGAAGCACGTTGTCATTTTGGATGAAGCCTATGTCTAATTTAACGATTGCAACACCCCCCCCCCCTTGCGATTTTCTACCATCCGCGTGGAGAGAAGTCATATTAAAAGTGATCCAAGGAATGTAAAGAAAGTTTTTCAAAAGAATTTATGGTGATTGTGGGATACTCCTACAACGGCAAGCTCACAATCAGAAGAGTGGACAGGAAGGCTAAAGTTAACTCCTTTACTATCAGCAGCATGTTCTCAGTCCAATTTTCCATGAGGAAATCACTGCACTGTAGGGAGAGGAATAAAAGGGCAAAGTTTGGCTTCATCAAGACAAAGTCTCTAGCCATACATCTATCACAACTGTTCAACTTATTTGGACTTGGAAGATTTTTATATGCAATTTTTTTAATATGCAGCTTTATTTGGAACATATCTATCGCATAAAAAGAGACTTGATTTTATTAGAATTACGTGAAAAATTGTGCAAATGATATCTATAACACTGAAGAAACACGTTCGTTGTATTGAGCCACAACTAGGTGGATTGCTGGGCGTGAATCATTGTAAATGATTTAAGAAAGCAATGGAACACAAAACATTTTATTATGCTGTTCAAATATGTTGTTTTGGTATTGAAAAAGAAAATTTAATCAAAGGAATTTTTTTCCCTAAAAGATATAATTTTGGTTAATAGAAGCAATTAAACTAATAGCAGTGAAATGTCATGGCTCTCATCAAACAAAATCTGATACTGTACTGTCAAATATCACTAAAGCCATGATTGTACTTTGATGCTTCATTAATACATAGAAATAGAGAATTTATCACTTTATTTCTCAGACATGACTAAAATACATGTATTTGGGCAACCTTACCTGGATGTTAAAATATCTTTCAGAGTCTTCCGGACATTTAACCGAATTGGCTCGGGTCCTGATGACGATGAATTATGCCTATCTTTTTCAGATGTCTGTACTGGAACTGGTTCTTTCTTCACTGGGATATCTTTTTTCTCTTTTTCCGTAGCTGTAAATACACAAAGTGAAGATTGTATGAAAAGAATTTAATGAGTCTTTAAAAATAACTTTACCTTTACAATTAAAAAAGAAGTCACCATTGTAAAATTTACTGCTAGGCAAAGCAGTTCCAGGTCTTAACACTTCGAATGTTGGATGGTCCCGCAACCACTGGCGTAAATTGGTTTCGGTTGGTGCATTTGGTCCCGTTAAAATTTTGCCAGAACTTCGTTCTAGCACCACAACTCTTACACCTTCAGTTTTCCGAGATTCACCACTTTTCATCTTTGTAAGAATCAAAACAAATATCAATTAATAAATTCATTACTGAACAAATTTATTTTCAATGACAAGAGTCAGTTTCTTCAAATTACTTTTCCTAATCTGTTTAGCAGTTGCAAAGACTCATTTGCATGTTTTTGAATGCATTCATTGCTGCAATATATAGAATCCATTCTTGCTGGCTTTCCACACTTGACAATGCATTGTTGTAATCCTATCCTCTCTCTTTGGTGCTTGGAAAAAAAGAAAAAAAAAATTATGGAATATTTAATTTTTTTTTTACATTAACAAAATTTCTTTTATCCTAAAGTGAAAAGAGACCCTTCAAGAAAACTTCAACGAAGATAAATTTCATTTGCTGACCTTAGTGGCCAAGAGTTTTAGGGTGCAGGTCCTCTGCTCTTGTAATAAACAGGTCGCAGGTTCAAATCCCACAGTGGCATGTTTGTGTTTGCTCTTTCTAACCCCTACTAATAGCCTCCAATCAGCATTTGGCTAGTGTAGAGGCTTATTGGCTAATTTCCCTTCAAAATTAAGCATAATTTGTGTATGGGAACATTTGGAGGAGATCTCGTTCTGCAGTGGATACATGATGGTTGTAAATGATGATGAAAAGTCATACTGTAATAAAGCACTGAAGTGATTTTATCTTTTGAACAGATGTATGTCTGGCTATCTGTGGTTTGTTATAACTAGCATAAAACAGCCAAATTCTAATGAAGCTTATGATAATTAATAAAAGAAGAAACAGGTCTAAAAACGCCTATATGGTAGACCTTATTATAGCCTACACTTTTCAGTAAGAATACCATCATGCATTTCGGTTTGATAGTTTTTTTTGACACAACACAGGTAAATTGATTTGGGTATCCCTGCAGGAATGTGGTTGCACTACAGTGTTGTTTCACTGCCGAATCATGACTTCCAAGGTGACTGTAAGAAATTTATGACCTACCCTCATAGTTATCTGCATATCCTACAAAGTTACCTGACTGTTTTATAACTCTTGCTTTCAAATACTCTTTAATTAATTTAATTTAATAGATAAATTATTTAGAAATCTATTATAAAAAACGCATGTATAAAAAAACTAACATGGTGAAGATAGTTGTAGGCTAATCCTGACTTTTACTAATGAACATGAAAGATTAAACAAGTTTCTATTTTATTTATTATCTGTAGAGTACAGATAACAAGAATATTAGTGCTACCAAGGCATAAATCTAGAAGACATCAAAATGATTATTATGTTAGCCATTTACTTGTATTTTATTCAGTTTTGGAATAATTTTTCTACGCTCTTCTTTTCGGTCCAAATGTCGTTGTTCCAAAGCAGATGGTTTCGTGGGTTTATTTTCCATGACATCTCTGAACTATAATTTTAGAAAATAAACAGAATGCTAGTATTAATTTATTAGCTCAAACATAATCAAATCACTTAAGTTAAATAGGTTTACACTGAAATTGATATAAGTAAATTAGTAAGCCAAGTGAATATATTGTACATCATTTCTGTTTACTGCTTTTATAGTGCTGATTGGTTTGCAACTATATTACAGTCAATACTCGTTAATACGAGACTGCTTAATACGTGATTTTTCCTTTGGTCTCTTCCGCTTGGAAGCTATTTCTGTGTAAATTCAGTCTGTTATTATGTATTTTTTTTTTCCACTGATTTCGGATAATATGTAATTTTTGGCTCAAAAAATTAAGAAATTCATTCTAGGAATCTTATATTATTTGCAATGTGTTTGCAGAATTTTTTTAATCATGTGATATTTGATGATGTTCCACGAATTCTGATTGGTTCCATTAGACATCAACAATGACTCACGTCTTCAAGGCAGGATTTAATAAGGAGATTTATTGGATTTTACAAGGTATTTTTTATTTTACTCATTATAAATTTAATTTGTAATCTATGATTCATTTATTGTGTGCAGATTAATCATTGTAATCAAGAACAGCCAAATTCAGATGGGCTTGCAGAATGGGAGATCCTTTGTGGCTTTGCACGGGGTTGACTTTCGATGACCACATGTGGATCGACGAGGATCGAGGGCTATGCATTGGGAGAATTTTAGAATTCTTTTTGGTTTTCAATATGGATTTTTACTGTATTAATTCTAAGCTTTTTTCATGTGTTCATTTTTACAATATATTCAGATATTGTAAAATTTCATCTAAAAAGATCCCGAGCAATGCCGGGGATATCAGCTAGTATGCAATATTTTAAAATTTATATATATCTTTTGTGCTCGATCTATATCATTTTTAACCGAGGCGGCATGAGGGGGAGGAAATAGTCCAGCAATCTTGCAAAAGAAATCGAGAGGAAGAAGAGGAAGATAGTGATGAAGAAGGCAGACGACATTGAACAGTCTGTGGTTTCAAATAGGCAATGTTGTTGATTTTAGACGAGATTCGGTCGTACCTTCTATACAGTGATAATGTTCCACCTCATCTTTTACACAGGTTTTGCACTTTTAAGAATGTAATTTCTAATAATAATATATACCATATAAGAGTACTTGTAGTAGTAATATAAAATAAATAAAAATATATACCGTACCCTTTTTCATTTCTTATTTCTATTTTCCATTAAAAGGAGTATATATTTTTAATGTACAACCATGTAAACAGACTCAAATAACAGTTCTTTCCAGAAATAAATAAATACAAAGTATAAAAAGATGCATGTGCCTCAAGCTTATTTTGTAACACAACACTTGAGTTTTTCAGCAAATGGACAAACAATTTTTCAATTCCGGATAATACGTGATCCTGGATAATAAGTAGTTTTTCCTCGTTTCCTTGAAACATGTATTAACGCCTAGTTCACATTCAGTGACTTCACGACGTGAAGCACATTTCTGATTCCAGATGTTTTCTAGGCGTTAAAAAGGCCGCATGTGTTGAAATGCGGAACCGTTTCCTATTCGGTTGGAATTCCCAAATCAGTGTCATTGTCACCTCTAAGCCATTTTCCACCACGAATTCACTGAATATGAAATGGCTCCAGCAACTGAAACCAAGTTGAATGCACCAGAGATGGCGAATTAGATGGAAGTTGCTGAATGTGAACTAGGCTTTACGAGGTTCTACTGTAGTTCTGAATCTTTTCAAAAATGATCGGTTTCAATTAATTTTAAGGTAACTTTAAAACTATCTCCTTGGGCCTATCTACAATTTCAAAATCCATACCCATTTTTGTGAAAATACCTAGATTTTTGTGAAAATTTTTAATAAAAAATATAAAACACAGAATTTAATTTAAAAACAGCTACTTTTAATTATTTGAATTGACATTATTTAGCCTGATAAACGCCAGTTTCTGAAGGTACTATGTTGATAAACATAGTTAAAATTTCGTGAAGATACCGTTTCCAATCAAAATAATTTTGTGAAAGTACCCTTAAACGGTATCAAATTGATCCTAGATAGATCCCTGATCTCCCTGAAAAACCTGAAATTATGCTTATTACAAAACAAGAATTTATTTCATCATCTATTATGTATTTTATCATTAATTTAACCTTGTATTTTAAACAAGAAGTGAATCTAAATAAGCAATAAAGGTAACTTAATTATGGACTAATGTGCTGATTACCGTATTATTACTGATTAATCCAAATCTATGACTTCATAGATGCCCCTCCCCCCTTCCCCAATTAGTTTTGTACCAGTTACATTCTTTTGTGACATTATCTGTGCGGAGACCATGGGAAAAACTGCTCATGAGCTTTACCAATTGGTGTACCGGTTAAGCTTATTGTTTACATGCACAGTGTGCCAGGTTCATGTTTGGATAAGAGTACCTGTTATACCAAATTTATACAATTATGTTTGGTGGCTAATTGGCCCTGTGAACCAACTTTACCTAACAACAATTAGCCACTTAATCCGATTGCCTTGAGCAACCACCTGTTGCTAAACAAAACTAATCCATTCTTGTTAATGCCATCAGTTAACCACCAAGAGGTCTCATTAGTACATTTACATTTGTGCTCCTGCAATAATTCCATTTCTTTTCTTTATAATATCTCACCCTCCATTACCTAATTATATCAATTGAAGGTACCAAATCCAAGCAAGGTTGATTCTACCACACTAATTTCTATGCTTGTCATAGAATGACTTGAAAGCCAGAATTAATAAATATCAATTGACTGAACGTTTTATTATGCAAAAGATCTACAATATAGAATAAAGTTTTTTTTTAGATAAACTTGAATTACGGTTCTTTTATTATATGGGGAAGGATAGAAGAAAAGGAAGAACTGTTAAGGATAAGGTATAAGAGAAGCTTAACATTAGAATACAAGTCAACAAGAAAGAATAAATATTTTCTGCTCTAGAGTTTTTAAATCTGCACGCTTTTTATCTGCTCTAGAGTTTTTTAATTACGTAGATAAAAAATGTTAAGGAGGGGGTATAAAGGGCACTCCTGCCTGACACCTTTTGAGAGATCAATGGTGGCCGAAGTATACAATGTGGAAACAATCGTAGCAAAAGATGAAGATGACGTTAAATGTCTATTGACTCCTTTTTGTGCCAAGCTCAATGGCTGCAGAATAAGTTTGTCATTCTTTGATGATTTCCTTTTACGTTCTCATTGCATACAACCTTTAACACATACTCTCACTTTCAAATGAAGCCACCACTATAGACAAATCACAGATCACAATTATGACAGATCGATAACACACACACTCAGCATCTGATTGATCAGGTGTTGGTTGAGCGCACCGACATCCAACGGAAGACTCCATTCTCCTGCCACAGATCCATGTCGGTCCTCCCTTCACGCTTGGGATACCGTGCCGGACTATGATGCCAACCTATGACAGTAAGCTTTCCTCCAGCCAGGTTTTTGCGTTGAACCACTACTTAGATGCCATTCAAGGGATATTGTGCACGTCCACACGCTTGGGAGGGGCCGACTCAAAGACCCTGGTCACCACCAACTCCGACGCGATGGGGTACGAGAGTTCGAGACTTGCGATAGCAAAACAAACCAAGCAACGGACACGTGAATTTCAACAAGATAACTCTTATTTTATTTAAAATAAGATTGATACACAGCATTATAATAAATAGATATAAATCATATCCCTTAGAGACTTATTATTAAATAGAATACCAAAATTCACGCTCAACAATATCACGCTTTCCCACAATATTACTTAATTTACTTTCAAACCAACAAGGTCCCCGGGACTAATTCACACAATACTAACCAACAAATTCTTAACTATCATCAAGGGCATAGACCTACTATTAACCCACTATTAATTAGTAAACAATGCAGACACGGTTTGTATTATTTAACTTCTTTCTAATAATACTCCATGCACTTGCGCACAAATACAAGACTACGTTCTCCGCCACAGCGCTACATGTAAGCACACCTCTACATATCATTTGAGCAAAACACGGGAGAGCATGGAAAGCGTCAAGCCTCCCTTTTTTATTTTCCGTTTGCAAACGGCAGGGAGGGAGGCAGTAACCCCTTTTGTTCCACAATAACTAGACTCAAACACACAGCTCATTCCTCATGCCCCTACCAAACAAGCCAACAAATGCTTACGTTATCCTTCGCTATAACGAAACGCACTCTGGTAATGAGGGACTGCAGAGAACATAACCTTGCCATAATGCCTACAGTATACCTGAGCAAGATCTACACATCTTACATTACAATAAGTTCAATAAGGCCAACACTTATTATTCTAATCAGTCTTATTAAACTACCGGTTAAAGTCAACGGACTTTTTGTAACAGCTCTGTTCAACCGTTGTCACACAGCATTAAGCGGTAATCGCTTACTGTTACTCACTCAATCGACGCACTCGTCTTCTAAAACACTAAGACGGGATGGAAGGGGAAACTCACGGCACTTATTCACTAAAGAAAATATAAGAACGATCTCACCGAGCCAGATGTCGCCTCCGAAGAACTGTGTTTTCTCAACTTAGACGATTACATCTGATTTGTTCCTGCTGCATCAAACGCTGCTTCGATAAATTGTTCATGTTTGCAATTACTCAGCATGAGACCGGACACGCGAAATTCTCTTGAAGAATAACAACTATTATGCTAACTTGACTTTTCCTATGTAAACACTGAAGTTTCTTATAGAATAACAAGCTAGTTTGTAGCTAACGCCCGATCAAATAAACATTTAAATCGATATGGCGGCGTTCCAAAAATTGCCGTCGCTACATGAGCTTCCTCTCCTCACAACGTCTTTTTCACGACTAACTCTTTCGAATCTTACAACAAACAATCACATGTTTATTGTCAAACTTCTAGGAAAACACTCCTAATTATAATAACATGGTTGTGGCGTCATTAATCATTGTTACATCCACCGTCAACAAATTTATCTCACGACAATGCTCTTAAGAACTGAACAACTGAGAGAAAAAAATACACCACTAGCTTACCTCCTTAAACATAATACACTTAACCACTAACATTCGGCTCTGTGTCAGGGCTCGAGTATCCATCATTATCAAAACAAGAGCAATAAACAAATGCCCACACAAAAATAAAAGGGACAGTCTGTCAATTCCACCCCCCCCCCTTGTTTCCGGGGTTACTACAAAACTAAATACTCACAAAAAAAAAAAAATAACATCTCCCTAAATCATGAAAAATCATAACGAAGTTTATGGGTGCATATGACTGCAAAGTCAATGGGTGCATATGACTGTAAACCACCCCCCACAATAAACACACGCTGGCTACAGTCACAATATCTTCCCTTTCTTAGTCAAGATCCAATCACTTTTCTCTCACAAATATTGGCTTTGAGTTTATTATGGTGGCGATATTGCTTGTGGAGGGTATGTTTTGCCACTCTCAAATGAGCATCATTCCTCAGCGTCCTTCTTCCCCAAGGTTGTTACACTATCTTCTTTGTTCTATTTCCACACTTATTTCTGCCCATTAACATCGCTCACTCTCTACTTACATCTTACATGCTACAATAATTGAAACAGGGATGGAGAAAGATAAAAAGGTAGTTCAAGAGAGGATGGATGTGCACGTGACGCAACATTGGAAAAACAGTTGGCTTCGCTTTCCCATTGTGCAAAGACTGCTTTTTCGAGCTTCTTAAATCATGAGAGCAAAAAGAAAAAATAAATAAAATATGAATTCAGTTCTACTGTGTCACTGAAATTTAATGAAAAGAGGGTTACTAGTTTAGATTGCTCTCAACTATTTTTTTTTTTTTTTATGATTAGGTAATGTAAGGCTTGATCTGAATTTCTTAAAGTTTAACTCAAATTTTAAACATATTAAATTGGATGAGACTTAAACATCACAGTTTAATTGGTTAATTTTATTTGTTTTTTTCCTCCTTAATAATGATTTCACAGTACAGATGTTGGCCAACGAAAACACATCACCCTATATTGATTATTTAGATCCGATCTAAGTCACATGCATACATTCTCAAAAAGTAGTTATCCTTTTCACTCTATAGCATATTTGTGAGTTAACATGCTTGATTTCAAGCCAGGATCCCTGGAATTAAGCATAATAGCAGTAGAAACTTAGCTATACTGCTAGGATGCACCAAATGATAACAATGGAAACAAAGTGAAAATAACTGAAAAAGTAGAGGATAGCAAAAAAAGATGGTTGTTCCTATTGCACCTTTCAAGATAGATTGGACATGGTTTCATTGATTAGGATTAACAATTAGGGTATAACACTGCCACTATTACTAGCCTTATCCAACGTAGAAAACATCCCTCCTAAACCCATCTCCCCCTGCCACTCTAAAAAGAAATGGATATCAGATCTCTTCCTAGGCCCACAATCCTATTTACAATTCTTTCCACCTAACACTAAATCACTTTTCGTATTGTACAAGTTCTGAATTCCATCCTCATAGAAATCAGCCACCTGATTTGCTAATCACTCCAGCATGGCTGCTTTGATGTTGTCATCATCGTCGTAGTGCTGAGTACCAAGGTACTTCTTTTAGGTGCAAAAACAAATGATAATCACTGGGCGCTAGGTCAGGACTTTACGGAAGGTGATCAAGTCGTTCCCAACCAAATGAAGCAATTAGCATTTTCATGAACAAAATGATGCTTCTACTGCCATGCCTTTGGTTTTTGATTGGACAATACAGTTTATGTAAGATATCACATTATCAATCTATAAGCATTATCTATAAGGAGTGTTCAAAATGAAACGAGCTGGAGGCCCAGGAACAGAAACCAGTACCTCTATGTCAGAAGTATTGGCTCTGGCTGTTGAGGCACTTGTCCCACTGCGACACAAGGCGCTGAATGGCTGTCTTGTAAAATTCCCAGGGCTACGTTGTGAACCAGTTCCGCACGTACTGCTTGATGTCATCGTCCGAGGTGAATCGTTTGCCCCTCAGAGCCTTTTTTAGGGGACCAAAAATGGTGTAATCATAGGGAGAGAGGTCTGCACTGTATGGAGGGTGACTAAGAACCTACCACTTGAATTTCTGCAAGAGTGCCGCTTGTACCATGCCTTGACCCTTGCAAGGGACATGCAGTGTTCACTATACACTTGTGACTTTCTTCAATGAATGTTCGTTCCTTCTGCTGTCAGAAAACGAACAACACCTCTTTGCTCTTCTTTTGACGCCTCCATTTCACTTATTCACTGCGTATATAACCCGAATGACCATTGGACGATTGCTTCTGCTTCCTTTGTATAGCCACGTGACTTCCACTGTCACCCTCTACCAGCGAGCTGTAAACTTCCGCACTCTTGTCGGAACCACTCTTTGTTACACACGCAACGATATCACCATTCTGTCACCGATTTGCACATTCCAGACTACGGCTTGTTTCTTTTTGAACGCTCCTTATATTACCCCCCGCCCCGAGGCAAAAAACATCACCAAACAAAGTTAGCATATCAGGCAAATAAATAATTGAAATTGTAACACCTGGTTTTCATACACATTGGTAAATGTTATTCGAGTAATGTTTGTACATGCATACTGAATTCAGGTTTTCAACTCATCCAATCTCTAGGAGGATTTGATACACAGCATCCTTCACATAACCTCAAAAAAGAAATCCATGTATTACTTCAGTTGGTAACCAAATTGAGCGTTTTCTATAACATTCTTGTAAAAATGGTGATTTAGGGGTAAACATGGGGTGTTCTACAAGTTTTCCATTGCCACTTTTTTTGTTTCTTTTGTTAAAAAGTTGCGTTATGATTTGACCCCTTAAACATGGTCCGTACTATTTTTTAGAAATCTAAAATAAGGAGTTCTTAAGGACTTTTTAAGGACTTTTGAGAGATATTTTAAGGACCACTGAGAATTTTTTTCCATTGTACATGAATTAAATTACGTTTAACTAAAAATTAACCATGCAAAGAAAGTTCCGGAAGGAGTATAAGTGTCGAGACGCACCAGACAGGCAAGCAATCATGGATTTTGTCAAGCAATTTCGTGCCACTGGATGTGTTAAAGGCAAGAAAAAAGGCGGGAGCGAAGCTCGTGTTCAAACGGCCGAAGTTGTCGAAAATGTTCGCACAAGGTTGGTCGATTCCCCTACCAAAAAATCTGTTCGCCTGCGAGTCCTGACCTAAACCCATGTGATTTTTATCTCTGGGGGTTCCTTAAAGACCAGCACCAAGAACCCTAGACCAGCTGCGACAAAGCATCGTCGACTGCTGCACCCTTGTGGATGCAGAAATCCTGGATAGAGTTATGAACAACTTCACCATTCGGCTGCGAGCAGTTCAAAATGTTTGTTGTGGCCACATTGAGCATATCATGAAGACTTTTCCTCGGGAATAAAAACTCCAAACTGCTTAAAATATCATACTGAAATGCTAAGTTTGTAAACATTAATGGGTCAATACATCATAGTACTGAAATGGTCAGAAATTGACTGAATCACCCTGTATGTTGAACCTAGTTGAAACCACGTTGAAATGCTAACTTGCAATATTTTGCAATAAATCTTAATCTTTTGCGACCTGCACACACGACCTGCAAACGTGATTCCGAACGTGATTCTTTGCTTACTCAGCAAGTCTGGGGGGGGGGGGGGGGGGGGGGGGGGGGGGGGGGGGGTGTCTCCCCCTTCTATAATTATGCTCGAAGCAGATCTCCCCCCACCCTTACGGCAGCAAATGATTTTCCATTTCTCGAATTTTTTAACAATACAAAAAAAGTCATGTTTTACATAAAATACACTACTGTTTATAAAAATCGCAACACCCTGATGGAATAGCCCAATCTGCATTAAATTTGGAGCATTTGCATATCATGGGTCAGAAAAGAAACCATTAGATTTTCAGGTCAATACAATGCGTTTTATTGTCACATTAGTATCGAGTGAAACCACCGTGGGATGCAATTACAGCCTCTAAACGTCGTGGCATTGAGTCAAACAAGCTCTGAATAAGGGCCTGGGGAATGTCCTGCCATGCTCTGTCTACACGGGTAGACAGTTCATCCACAGTTGCTGCTGCAGGAGTCTGACGAGCCAATCGATGAGCAACCCTGTCCCACACATATTCGATTGGGCACATGTCTGGTGAACGAGCAGGCCAGGGGAACAAGGGCGTCTGATGTGCTTGGAAAAAGGCGAGGACATTTCTGGCCACATGCGGTTGGGCATTGTCCTGTTGGAATACAGCGCCTGGAAGGTTCTGCAGGAAGGGGATGACCTCGGGTTGCACAACTTCCCTGATGTACCGGTCACTGTTCAGATTGCCATGGATTCTGATCAGACGGGAACGGCCATGGTAACTGATTGCACCCCACACCATCACCCCTGGCGTTTGTCCTGAATGATGCTGCAGGATGCATTCTAGAATGTCGCGCTCGCTACGATGTCTTCTGACTCGTATCCTGCCGTCATGGTGCTGCAAGTTAAACCATGACTCATCCGAAAACACAACTTGTTGCCATTCAGCTTGCCACTGTTGGTGTTGATGGACCCGTTGCAACCTGAGGCGCCGGTGGTTTTGAGTCAAAGGAATCCGCAACAATGGTACTCGTGCCATCAATCCTCTGGAAATCAAACGGCGTCGTACAGTGCTAGCAGACATTGTCCTGCCTACTGTAGCACCCCACTGTTGTGCTAACACTGTGGAAGTGGCTGTACGATCTGCTACACACATGCGATAGAGGTGTCTGTCATCTCGCGGTGTCGTCGTGCTGGGTCTTCCTGAGCCTGGTCTTCGGTGTGCCCTGTTCTCTTCGCTCCACTGCCTCCATGCACGCATAATTGTCGTTGCATTACGTCCTACACGAGCAGCAATGTCATGATAAGACCATCCCGCTTCACGCAGACCAATTATGCATCCTCATTCAAAGTCTGTCAGCTGTTGATATGGTACCCTTCGTCGTCGCTGAGGCATGGTGTTCTTTCAAGCAATTACTCTGAAAATCTAATCATTTATACTCTGACCCATTGTATGCAAATATTTCAAATTGCATATGGATTAGACCATTCCATCAGGGTGTTGCGATTTTTATAAACAGTAGTGTACTTAAAAAAAGTACTTCTTAAGGACCATATAATAAATAGTCACATTTAAGGACTGTTAAGGTAAAAATAAGTACTTTTTAAAAACTTTTTAAGGGCCCTTAAAACCTAAAACTGAAAATAAGAAGTTCTTAAGGGCTTTTAAGGACCGTACGAACCATGTTAAAGAGGTCTCATGTCAAATTTGATGTGAATATCAGATTGTGCATCCTCATTTTCCTATAGCTTTGTATTAACAGGTTGTTGATAATTTTTTATAAATTTGTAGATATTTGGGTGGATCACTTCAAATACCCTGTATAGTATTTGCATAAATCCCAATCGAAAAAAAAAAAAAAAACCCTCTAAGATTGCAAAAGTCATATTATTTGTAATAATTTTTTTATCCTATGCTTTACATAAGTCTTTTTGCTTTATTTATATTTGTTATGTCATGTTTTATGTTGTATTTATAAGTCACCCCCTACCCATAAGACTGCCAACCAACGACCCAGGCAATCCCAATGGTTATTGTAACCACACGTTTTCCAAATTTTATACCTGTATATAAATAACTACTTTGTTCTGTACAATAATATGTATGTAAACCTATTTGCCCTGATGAACCCGAAAATAAACTATATACCATATTGCTTATTGTGTTTTAAGAAAATGAAAATATTTCCAAAGATTTCATTCAGTAACTGATAGAAATCCTGTAATAAATGCATGTCAACTCCTTCTAACTTATGAACTGAATAAATTCTTGAATATCATTCTTTTCACATAAATTGCAATACCACATCATATTCTTTTTTATAGTTTTTTAAATTACAAACTATAAAAAGAAAATAATATAAGGACTAAACAAGTCAGGCAACCAAAATGCCCAGGAGAGATAGGATTTTAAGACATTCGAGGATAAAAAGGAAAGCATTTGGTTTCGTAACAAGTCTATCATTGTTATGGTTAGATGAGGTTATTAAGAAAGCCTCTGATTGCTAAGGAAAGATGTGCTTCTAACAGAGATGTGTAGTTCAAAATGAATAAAAGTATCTGAAAAGTTAAAAGGAGAAAGTAGTAATTCTCTATATATTCGAACATATAAGAGTCCTTTCATCTGTAAGCATCCCTATTTAATGAAATAAGCGTTAATTGTTGAAGCGTTCTGCATTACTTGTTGAAGAAAGCATTCTTTCTTCATAACTATTGGTAAAGCTTTTCTATGTAAGCATGTACTGTTGAAGCGAGTGATTAGCTAAGTGAAATAAGCTGTTGATAAAAATTTGCCTAACACAAATTAACTATTGATAATGTAATGGCATATCTTAGCATTGAAAATTTCCAATGGTATCATAATACAGTAGAGCCTCCGTATAGCGAAACGCAATGGACCAGCAATATAGATATCATTTCGCTATATAGATATTACTGGTGGTGTTAAAATTTGCATAATTTCGATGTATAAATTATAAATGTATTTTAAATTTAGTATTTATATAAAAAATTTAGTATTCTTATTAATTTGAATGCTTCTTAACAGTAAGAACAAAACTTTTTCGGTACTTGACATCGCTGCCTATCTAAAGTCATCCAGGTCGCCAATGCTGAATATTTTGTTTGGATTGCCATTAATTTTTTTGAAATAATTAAAATTTGAAAGCAGAACGGACCGAAAATAATTTTGTAATACGTATTGTACAGAAAAATACCGACAGAACACTCATTTTTTCGTCGGCCTTGGTAAAATTAGAGTTTCACAAAATTGTTTCTGGGCCTAAACTTTTCAATAAAATAAATTCATAAATTTGAACAAATATTAAAGTTTTTAATATAAAAAAATCTTCCAAGTTTCAACCGTTTTTATAGTTTCTCGTGCCGATTTTCATAGAAAATAAATGTTTAATATGCTTGCACATTTAAACTCGTCAGCAGGCCACCATTACTGCTGTGAAGTGCATGAAATTTACACATTTCAAATGCAAATATTGATTATATCTGAAAGGATGAAAATCAATTTTTTTCTTAATAAAAACCCTTGTATTTCAAAATGGACATTGTTAAACTATAACTATATACACAAAGCAATACATCGGTAGTTTGGTGCGATAACGTTGTTCTCGATAAAATAAGTCTAATACCGCAAGCGATTGCGCAGAGCTTGTGACTTGTTTTTAACTTCGCTTGCTGGCTGTTTGCGATAATTTCGTTCGTTGGCTGTCGGGTCATACAAAGTGCGGGAATCAAATTTCGTAGCAATAGAGCGGGAATCAATATATCTTAAAATTTATTGTCTGGACCGAAAAATCCTTACATTATAGGGATAAATATGCTATAAAGATTTTGCTTTATGGAAATTGAAAAAGATTAAATCAATAGGATTTTTGCTGGGACCACAGAAAAATTTCGTTATAGATATAATTTCCTATATCGACGTTCTCTCTACAGAGTTCTACTGTAGTATAATTAAAATGCATACCATTAAACTCATTTTGGTTGTCATTAATTTTGCGTTATATTCATCCACGGCACATAATTCCAAGTTGTTTGATGCTGTGGATGAATATCTTAGCATTGAAAGTATCAATGGATCATAAAGTTCCACTAAAACATGTAACATTGAGCTAATTTTGATTGATTTTGACCAGTAAGGAAGAAATTAGATGTCTTCACTTAATTCACAAGCCTTTTCTCTGCCTTAGCTATGGAATGCCAAAGAGATAACAGCATTGGCCAGTGCACAAGCCATTTATACATGGAATTGTATATTGAAAAACGTGGTCCCCTCTGTTATTTGTGACCTTTTGAACTGGAAGTAGCTCACCTACTGTATTTTTTCCACCAACGAACCCAGTCTTTCATTTTAACTAAGTTGTAGAAATGGCAAAAACAAGTCAAAAATTCTGAAGTGCTAGACCACTAGAGCACCAACAGACAGATGGACGCACATTGTGAAAACATATGTACCTATTGGTCCTAATAAGTGATAGGTAAATAAAACTTCATTGCCTTCACATTTTGGTGTTTCACCATCATCAACAGTATATATACTATGCCTCTAACAATGGTGAAACACAGAAATGCCAGAAGACAATAAAACTTCACTTATGTAATATTTCTTTTGTCTAGCTATCGTAATACTAGGCACATTATGAATATCTTGAAGATTTAAAAAAGAAACAATAAGCTTACTTTGAAATTTTCTTTGGGCTCTTTAACTACAGGCTTTTCATCTACTTTTATTTCTTTTGCTTTTGGTTTTTCTGAAAAAGAAGTATATAACATGCATCTCTAATAAAGCTATTTTGTGAAAATATTCTAATGAAATGAATTATTTTTCCAAGTAAATTTTTTTTTTTTTTTTT
>JAHWFO010003007.1:394195-437453 GCA_023313115.1 Rhysida immarginata
GAATCCTGAACAATTAAAATGGTTAGTCTTGTTATTTTACAAAAGTTTGTACTTAATTTCACATCTAGTTGAACAAAGATGCACATGTGAACAAAACAACGAATTGATGTCAGAGGTTTGTTATATGCATATACTATATGCTCCAAAAGTATCTGCATATCCTTCCAACTGGTTGTTCAAGCAGCCTGATACATCATTGAATGATATAAAAATTCTGTTGGAAGATTGGGATCTTGTGCGTGCATTAGACAGATAATGAGTAATTCGACAGAGGTCTGTGACTTCGAATGTGCCATGATCATCAGATGCCATCGATTGGAAAACTGGATCATGAAATATCTGTCTTACTACAGGTACCGAAATGAACTGTAAGTGATGTTACTATAAAATTGAAACTCCAAGTGAAAGTGGAGCTGGACAAATTGGTACGCCAAAGAAGCTCACTGATCACAGCTGTCGAATCCTGAAGAGAAGAAACATCGCATGTTCACAGTGGCAGTAATCATTCATGAATTTCAAAGTGCATCGGGGACCGTCATTAGCAGCAGGACTGTTCATAGAGCTAAGAAACATAGATTTCCATGTACATCAGCTGTTCACAAGCCCCCATCAGCCAAATCAATGCCAAGCAACGACTGCAATGGCATAAAGCTCACCACCATTAGACTGTGGAACACTAGAAACGTGTGCTTTGGAGCGATGAATCTCGCTTCACGATCTTGCAGTCTGTGTTTGGCAGATGCCTAGTGAATATTTCATTTTCAACTACATTGTGCCAACTGAGAAGTTCGGTGGCAGAACCATAATGGTGTGGAGGAGTTTTTCATGGTTCACCCAGGGTCCTTTTGTTCCTGAGGCTGGAAAATGAACTCTAATATCGTAGCAGCTTTGTCCAAAGTGTTTTCCCAATTAACTGGCAACAATTTGGAGAAGACCCGTTTCTGTTCCAACAGGACAACTAGTCAGCTCACACACGAAGCTTGTGCACCCATGGTTTGACAGCATGGGTGTTCAAAATCTGAACTGGCATTTATGCAGACCAGATCTAAACCCTACTGAACATCTTTGGAACAAATTAGAACACAAATTACGTGCTCAGCCAAATTATCTATCTTCCATAGCTGGACTCACTGCAGCTCATGGACGCTGGAAAGGCAATTCCTGTGACCATCTATCAAAACCTGGTGGAAAGTCGTCTCAGATGTGTGCAAGCTATGTATTGTTTCAAAACGGAATCATCATCCTGTTAATAAATATGTGCCTCAGGAGTTTTCGATTCTAAACAGGTGGTATCTGGATATTTGGGTTACATGGCATATTTAGTTTATCAAGTTCTTTTCTGACACAGACCACTGCGTCAAGTCAAGCAGTGTACAGGCAAGCCCATGCAGGTGGTCTGTAAGCTAGGAGGATATCCCCTTCACAGCCAAGCCTACCGGACCCACATCATGTTTTCTGATGAGTTCTGATACTGTCTGAAGTGTGATTCACAGTTTGCCTTTACCTCTGTGAGGTTTTAGAAGTTTTCATTTCTTCTGTTAGCACCTGGTTCCCATCTTTATTTTTAGACTTTTTGTTTTAGGAAGGTACTGGGAAGATCTTCTTCACCCTTCCACCAAGTCTGGTCTCAATTGGACAAGTAGTACAGTTAATTTCTGAAAATCTTTTCATTTACGGACACCAGTGTATTTTTTTTTTTAATGAAAATGCATATCATACAAACATCAAACATTTTGAAATTACCTTTTGTGCACCGTGGACAGATCCATTCCCTAGAGTTCTTCTCCATTTCACGTCCTTGTTTTCTGGATACTCCAACACATGTACCATGAAACCAATCTTTACAAATATCACATAGAATCATGAACCTGAAAATAGATCACGTGTTATAAATTTGGAGGGCAGTTTCTTAAAATGTGCGTTCTTAAAATTAATAAGTGATAACTGTTTGAAAAAATATTCCTGCTTATTATCTTATGTAATGGCTATTACTCTTCTGCACCCATGAAGCACAAATTTTCTCTCACAATTCCTGATATTTTCACTGAAATTCTTTCTATTCTCCCTTAAAAACATTTTAATCTCAAGATAACAATAGAATTCATATCCCCCTCTGAGAGTAATCATCTTTGGAAGTTATAAAGAAATAGTCAATGCAAATAGTAATGTGTCCCAAAAGTTGCCATTTACATATAGTTTATCCATTATATGCCATTACAATTCATGTGATCAAATATAATTACAATATTCATATACAAGTGTCAGTCCAATTTTTCAAAATCAAATATTAAACAAAGAAAAAAAACAAACTAGAATCAGGAATAGACGAGAAAGGAATACGACTCTCAAAATCAATTCATGGCTACCTCGTGGTCGTTTTTTTCCAAGAACCATTTGTATGAATGGAGCTCAACCCCTTGTCATTGTGCTGCAGTCAATGGTTCAGGAATTCCAACATTGGACAGAGGAATAGAAATGCAGTGTTCTCCCCAGAAAATTTTATCAGGTGGGCAGTAAGCTAAAATAACCGGGCGGACAAAAATTAAAAACAAAAACAAATAAAATATGCAGTGTTGTGCAGTTTTTCGTGTATTCCTCAGCCGGGCGGATGCCAAAATCAGCCGGGCGGCGCGCCCGTTAAAAAGGGCCTGGGGAGAACCCTGGAAATGTATTGTGTTCTCCGGTGAGTCCCACTTCATGCAGACCACATAAGGATAACACAATGGTTTTGAACTAATTTGTGAATAACATGCATCCAGGATATTAAGTGTTATAGTAGGGCATGCCGTCAGGCATGAATCCCAGTCACATCTCGGGGATTTTGAAGACACAGAGACAGCACAGAGATATATCAATGACCCCATTTTCTGCCATTTTTTGAGCAGCATACCCAATGCTATCATGCAGCAAGATAATGCTAGTCTTCTACAGTTTGCATCACCAAACAGGGTCTACAAGACATGGACACAACTCCTTGGCCTGTGAAGCTTACAGATTTGTTTCCTATTGAACACGTATGTGATCTGATGGGATGACGCTTGCACCACCATCAGACACCTGCTCAAATACTGGATGATCTGTGTATGCAGTTGCAGAAAGCATAGTGGAATATACCTTGGGACATTATTCCTTACCTACATGATGAAATGCATCATGGCATCGCTGTCTGTATGGCCACGAAAGGAGTTTATCCCATAATGGCATTGTGCTTTGCAGATGCCGAACAAAACAACACCTTCATATGTGAAAGACTGTATTCTCATTTGTGCTATCAACTATCTGCCTGTGATAGTTTAAGAACAGTTCCAAGACGGAAAGAGGACATAGCCATTTCCATGGCTAGTAATAGACCGTAAATACTGTACTTAGCGCCAGACATGATATACCGGCCCACCTGCATTAAGCGCCTGGGGGTCCGCTGAATTTTTGTAAATAAGCGCCGGTCCGCCCGGGCACTTATTTTAGTTAATTTCGTGGATTTTTCTTCTCTTGCTGCTTTCTCACAAGAATGTTTGCTCTCCCAAATGCCACTGCTAAACCGGAAATTAGATACCAGTATGATTGTCTTCTAATTCTTGCTTTTAATTTTAGATTTAGTCAAGCAACATAGCTGATAAAAATGAAAATTTCGCAGTTATAGCATCAATTTTAATCTCGCAACAGTAAAATAGGCTGAAAACCATTCTACAGAGGCTACAGCCAACAGTTTAGCATTGATCCTAACGGGAATGGATAACACAGCAGGATACTTTAGAAAAGATGAAGAAGAAGGGCTAGAATTTTGCATAATAGTATCCATCACAGTTGTGCAGAATTTTATAAGCGTCGGACCTGTAATACCGGCCCGCCTGCATTAAGCGCCTGAATTTTTGCAAATAAGCTCCCGGGTGCTTAATACAGTATTTACGGTATACAAAATCATATACAATTTACAATTAAGGAATCCCACCCATAAAGAGTTTCATAAATGAGGCCTCCTTTGTTTTATGAAGTATAAGGAGCGTTCAAAAAGAAACGAGCTGGAGTCTGGAATGAGCACACCGGTGACAGAATGGTGACCGTTGCGTGTGTAACAAAGAGTGGTTCCGACAAGAGCGCGGAAGTTCACAGCCCGCCGCTAAAGGGTGATGGTGGAAGTCACGTGACTATACAAAGGAAGCAGAAGCAAGCGTCAATCGTCCAATGGTCATTCGCATTGTATATGCAGTGAATAAGTGAACTGGAGGCGCCAAAAGAAAAGCAAAGAGCTGTTGTTTGTTTTCTGACAGCGGAAGGAGTAATGGGAATGGACATTCAACAAAGAATGTCACAAGTGTACGGTGAACACTGCATGTCCCTTGGAAGGGTCAAGGCATGGCACAAGCGGTTCAGGAAAGAATGGGTGTCGTAGCCGATGATGCACGGTCTGGAACACCAAACCGCATTAACGATGACATCGTCCAGCTGGTTGATGGGCTCTGAGGGGCAAACAATTCACCTTGGACGATGACGTCAAGCAATACATGCGGAACTGGTTCACAATGCAGCCCCGGGAATTTTACGAGACAGCCATTCACTGCCTTGTGTCGCAGTGGGACAAGTGCCTTAACAGCCAGGGCCAATATTTCTGACATACAGGTACTGGTTTCTGTTCGTAGGCCTCCGGCTCATTTCTTTCTGAACGCTCCTTATAGAATCAAGCATTCATGGAGTAAAGTTATCTATAATCATAAACCTGATCAGAAATGAAAAGTTTCAAAAATTGTAACTGCATAATTGTAAGCAAACAAACAAAAACATGGAACATATAAATGCTGATGCATGTCGTCTAATGACTTCTACAAAGCAAGTTGAATATGTTAAACAAAATACAATTTAAAACAAAGAGGATGTTCACTGTTTGGATGAGACAAATTTCAAGTGATGAATCAGAGGAGCTCTATCATTTCATTGTTAAGTGGGTAGTAAGAGATCATTAGAAATTGGTCTCTTATTAGACATTTAGGCCTCTTATGCACTGGCGAGTGGTTGCACTCCCTTTTTAGAATAATTATCGATTACGCACGTGGTTTCAGCAACCTGTCAGTTGCCAGAGACCATAAAATCAAGAGCAATGCATTTGGCAAGTTGCACAAGCACTGGGGTGTTTTGTTTTTATTGATTTCTATGCACTGTGGGAACAGCCACCTCTTCCCGATCGCGTTTTTTGTTTTATATCCGTGAAATAACATTCACGGTCAGTCCGAGGACGATGCGAACGGTGCAGCTTCACAACGCCCCATGTCTGTTAAGTTCCGCACCTTGATTTATCACGATGAAATATTTATGAAAATGGGCCCTGCAAGAGCATTTTGCATTTTACATGATGCCTCATTTCTTCCCTATTCCTTGGGCCTTATCATTATTCCAGTTATCTCATTTTTAATTCAATTTACTGTCATGTTTTTGCAATCTTTGAAAAAAAATTTGGAACATGCCTTTATTTCCATGTTCTTTATTTTTCCCCTTTTTGATTTCTTTTTAATAATTTAGATACTGCGATTACATCCTCCACGTCCTTCTTGAAAGGTAGGCGGCGCGATACTGAAAAAAAGGTGAGAATAATACATTACCCAAGCGGTCTCCCGTCTCTGGTTTCCTGTTGTTTCTGGTTATTCGCAACCACTGCTGCCGGAAACTAGTCGACAGTGCGTAAGAAGCATTAACACACCTTTAATGATCAACAATGAAATAGTAAAGCTCCTCTCATTGGTCACTTTAAATTTGTCTCATGCAAACAGTGACCATCCTGTTTATGTAAAATTTTGTAACTAATTGTTTACTATACTTTTCTACTTTGCTTGTCTTCTTCAACTTGCTCTATAAAAGTCATATGAAACAAGTCAGCATTTAATATAAATCTGACATACATTTTGAATTTTTTATTTATTTACTTGAAAAAGTGAGATGTTAACAAATGGCAGTATTTTATTTTACAGGGTTTTATTTCATCTTTTATTTCCTTTGGCTCTTTTTTTAACATTTCTTAACACAATTTTATTACTTTTATTAAAATGTTCAAAATATATTTTGGTGGCTAGAAGTCTTTTTTCTTTTAATGAATTTCTATAACTCAAAAAGGACAACTCCACTCAAAAAATATCTAATCAAAAGCTAATTTCTAATCTTGACCTATGCATTTTCATATTTTCATTAGTTTTATACAGGGAGTTTCAAATAACGTTTAACAGCCAAATATCTGGAAAAATACACATCAGATAAAAAAAAACAAAAAAAAACAAAAACAAAAAAAAAAACAACAACAACAAAAAACACATGTTTAATATTTTTCAAAAAGCTATCCAATGATACCAAACTCGACCCCCTCACCCCACACCCTGAGGTCTTAGGCACACAACATTCTGAAACACAACAGAGGAGGGAATTTATAATGGTATTTTCAGATTGTACACAACATTCTGAAATGTTTTATTCTTGGAGTTTTTTTCAACTGATCCAGCCGTTTAGGAGATAGAGGCACTGAAAGTGTGGAACTTAGTTTTGAACCCAATTTTATTGATGAAGACAAGAGATAGAGGGTGGATCTTAGAGACATTAGTGTATTACTTTTTGATGGTCTTAAGGCTCAAAGACATCTACACGAATTTCACGCGACAAGTTGTCGTGTCGACTCAAGCAACAACTTATCTTTTACAAACTAGTTGGACGACTCATGCGAATGATACGCGTGACTTTGAGCTCGTCCAACTTTCTTCCACACGAAACAACCGAACCACCAATCACATTGCTCGCTTCTGCTACATCATCATTTGCTTTCAAGTTTCGATAACAACAAATTAAAAAATGGAGGCCTGTTCAATCGAAGCGAGAGCTGAACATTAACTAAGGGCCGAATCACTACCACAGCCCTCGAAAGAGTGACAAACGACACTCGATCAAAGGCTGAAGGTCAAGGGCTACTCGAAAAACCCAGATTCCAATCGTTAACGCATTTACCGTCTTCTCTCATATGAGTGTTGCTTGATCCCTTCCTTGAAGAAACCAGTCATGGGTTTGAGAATATTTTAAACGAAAGTGACGAA
This sequence comes from Rhysida immarginata, assembly GCA_023313115.1. NCBI lineage: Eukaryota > Metazoa > Arthropoda > Chilopoda > Scolopendromorpha > Scolopendridae > Rhysida > Rhysida immarginata. The sequence continues at coordinate 401,257 of JAHWFO010003007.1, forward strand.
TTTTCGCATGGAAAGCATCACGTTGCTAGGCAACAACAATGGAGGACATAGGTCAATGAAAAGGAGTGATCCAACTTCTGAGAAACAAGGAAGTTGAAAAGAAAATCGTTTGTTTAATGTTGCCTACACAAATAAAGCTTATTTAACAAAAAAATTTTGCCTTAAATAAATTATTAAATAGTTAAATATATTTTATCATTTTACATTTCTTAAATATTCATTTTAGGCTAATTAAGGGAATTAATAGTTCATAAGCTTAATAAAATAAACGAGAAAAATTTTTAAATACTGCTTCATATAAAATAGTAATAATTTTTAATAGCATAAACATTAGAACGCGCATATAATTTAAAAATATACATGCATGTTTATAAAATAATAAAGGCATACATAATATGCATAGTCCGAATTTCTCCACAGCAGTTTTTCTTCCCTTCCCCCACTTCTAGTCATTTAAACTCCTCCTGTATGGAGCCCATTTCAAAATGAACGTTTTTAAAACGTTTTTAATACGACGGTATCTCGCAACAAGATATAATGATACCTTTCAATTAAAGGAATTCTATAATTTGTTCGTTTTTCGCGCTGAAGTAAAAACAATGCAATGGCATGATATTTTTACTACGAAGCGATGAAATGGCTGCCATGCTGTTTCACTAGATCAGCGAGGTGGAGTAGAGAATTCGCTCCTCAAGTGGCCAAAATTGGTCACTTGAAATTTGGAGTGGCAAACTCTGTACACTCCAGTATAACGCGTTAATGATGAGATGAGGGCAGATCTTCCCTTGAATGCGGTCGCTGGAGTAGGAAACCTTACTCGACTCAACTCTTACAGCGCCTAGTGATTCAGCCCTAAGAACTTTCAACGAATAGTTAATTATAGAAGTGCAGAAAATATTAATAATAATAATATTCTCTGCTGCTTTAAAATCAGTTCTCGCCTCTTCAAAGCATTGGAACCCATTTTTTCCACATAAAAGTAGACCGCTTCCTGTGTTATAAGCACGTTCAGTCGGATGAATTCCGTGTAAGTGTGTCTATCTTGTCGCACGCGTCATGCGCATTTTGTGTCGGATGAAATCTGTGCGTGCAGTTTCCGTGCAGATGTGTTTGAGCTTTTAGATAATCCATAGTCAGAATTTCAAAAATCCAAAATTTTTTAGTACACAAGCAAAGTCTTAGAGTTAGCAATCCTATAGAGGCAAGAGTCTGTGCGTGTGTATTAAAAAATATTGGATTTTTGAAATTCTGACTTCGGATTATCCAAGACCATCAAAAAGTAATATAGGAATGTCTCGAAGACCCACCTTCTATCTCTTTGTCTTCATCAATAAAATTGGGTTCAAAACATTAAAAGTTCCACACTTTCAGTGCCTCCTATCTCCTAAACACAGGGGAATGAGGGTAGAGGTCAAGTTTGGTATCATTGGATAGCATTTTTAAAAATAATAAACAAGTATTTTTTGTTTTTTCGATCCGATGTGTATTTCTCCAGATATTTGGCCATTACACTTTATCTGAAGCACCCTGTAAATTTTGTGAGAAATTTGAAATTTTTTATTTATGCTAAGTGATTATTTACATATTGAACTTTCAATTTAAATAAAGTTGTATATGAACATTAGAGTTGTCCTTTAAACAAAATTTGAGTTTTTTTCGATGTTAGGTCGCAGAATCACTCAAAAATTAGTCGCCAATATCTATTTTGCTATCAATAATGATACTTTTGAGCTATGTTTTATTACTAAACTTTAAAAAAAAAAGGAATTATATGAAACTCAAATTTCAGCTACAAAATCCTATACACTTTTTTTTTTTTTACTCAGGGCTAGGAGGCGTCGTTCATTCTTGAGTGGGAAAAAGAAACAGATACAAATGAACCCTTGCACAAAAATTTTGAACTAACCTTTCATTATGTGGTTGTTTACAAACACACCACAATCTGTCAGGATCATCTTCTGAACACCAATCAGAATCTCCAGGATCATCAGAGTAGGAAATATCACTATCATCTGAAAATTTTTCATTAACTTCTGCTTCTACAAAAATAAATAAAAATGTCAGTGAGCTTTCCATCAAAATTCACATACAACTGCCAACAATTATTTTCAAAAACTTACCAGAAAAAGGCAAATTGAACTTTTCTTACAAATGCAGATTTCATGTTTAATTTGAAAACATTTAAAAGTTCTCACAAGTAAACCTTCTCTGGTATAAATTGGATAGCTAAACAGAATACATTGAGACAATGGATAGAGCAGGACTGGCGTATTAATACCTGGAAATCCTAGCGGTAAAGAGTATTCTTGTTGAGTGCTAGGCCAAAGTAAAATTAACTTGGGAGTATATAATAAAGATACAGAATGGGCACCAAAGCACAGCGGAAGCATAAAATACACATTAGAATAAAACATTTTGCTCTTTAACCACAAACGAATTGATATGTGGTTAAAGAGCAAAATGTTTTATTGTAATTTGATTTATCCGCATGCAGTACTTTGTTCTGAATTTTGTTCCTTTTCACTTAATTTTTGTTATAAAATACACACCTGAATTCCATACTTAATTTCAGTTGAAGTAACAAGACTGCATATTAAGCAAACACATAAATGCTCGACTTCAAGTCAAAGTTTCATATTGAAACAAATTAGGAAGTATAACGGGAGTTCAGGCATTAATATGGTGCGTTTGCTTAACATGCATCTTGTTACTGCAGATGAAGTCCAATATAGAATTCAAGCTTGTGGCTGTTCTTTTATGTTTCTGCTATGGTTTGATATCCTTTCCGTGTCTCAAGTGAAACTGACACAACCACCATACACTCCCATGTTAAGTTCACTTTGGCCTATCACTCAACACAAATGCTCTCTGCTGCTAGAATTTTCAAGTATTAATGCGTCAACCCTGCTCTATCAATTGCCATATGTCTCGTTCAGCTATCCGATTCACATCAGATTCACACTTGTCAGAGCTATTTAAGGAATTTCTTAAAACCACCTACGACAACATTTTCTTCAAAATTTAACTTCCTCATGATTTCAAAGTATAATGGTTAAAAAATCATTTATTAGTAGTAGTTCATTAAGCATTTTCAATGATCAACCCATGTTTCCTAGTCCATCTGGTAGGGCATATAATAACTCTCAGTTCTTTTTCTTTTTGTTTGGCCAGTAAGTGTTTGTTCTAAGAAAAATATTTTTTGTTGAAAGGTAATAGTGTGGATTTTCTCTTATGACGTATTTATTCATTTATTTATTTTGGTCTATTATATTACCAATTCTTTCAGTAAGATTTGTTGTCAGAGTTCATTGTGATTTAAATGTTTGATATACCGTCTGTCTAATAAAAGAATGTGTGCTATAACTTTAAAAAAGTTTATTTCCAGAAAATGAGAAGACAAACTCCAGATAGAACTATACAGGTGATCCAGAACTTTTGTTACAGAAGATATTGTAGATAAAGGATACTAAAACAAACATTTTTTATTCAGCAATGTGTGTTGTATTTTGCACCGATACAGTGCTACACTTGCTTCTGTATCTTGACCGTTTGCCATTGTCGAGCAAGATCGCCAGATTTTAATCCATTAGATTTCTTCTTGTGGGGAATCTGAAGACCCTCGTGTAGCCGAACCTTTAGAACATGTCAATGTTCTTCTTCCATGGATTATTGATGCCTGTAACACATACCTACTCATGGTGGCGACAGAATTAGGAAAAAAAAAATTCCCTGACATTTCCCTGATTTCCAGAAAATATCCCGAAAAATTAAGCTAAATTAAGTATCATTCATCATTAACAAGATATAATAGTTACTTGAATGCAAAGTTTGATATTTCTACACTTTGGGGACAATACATAATTTAAATTATTGTATATACCGTATAATCACCGTTAATGAACATTATAATTCAAATAAAAAGTGAATTAGTTTATTATGTAATCTTAAACGGTAATTTCGTCAGGACAAAATGCAACTCTGGAAGTTTAAAAGTTTATAGCCTACATTGATAGGGAAAGCTTCCCCACTCACACTTCGACAAAAAAAAAAAATAATAATAATAATAACAGAACATCAAATTTCTTAATGAAAAATCAGGTAAACATTATTCAGTTTTAACATTTTTCATAACCTGACTGCATAAGCTTTCTATACCTTGTAGGCTTTGATTCGAGGCAGTTTGGAAGTAGCGATATTTGGGAGAAGTTATTTCCTTATTAGATGTTGGCGATGAGAAATTCAAATAAATTGTGACTTAATTTGTTGTATAATGCACTGGAAACTGTAATTTTATGTGGATTTCATCAGGACAGTAGTTCGAAGCAGAGACCATCAATATTGATGGTCTGTTTGTAAATAGCGATCCTTGGGAGAAGTTATTTTCGTATTAGATGTTGGTGACGAGAAATTCAAATAAAAAATACATTAATTTATTGTATAATGAACTGGACACTGCATATGCTGTATAATTAATGAATTATTAATTATTTGTTAATGTAAAATACACAGTAATTTCGTGTAAATTTCATCAGGACAGAAGGCAACTTCGTTAATTCCAGGCAGTTTGGAAGTAGCCATTAGGGAGAAGTTATTTTTGTATTAGCTGTTGGCGACGAGAAATTCAAATAAAAAGTGAATTAATTTATTGTATAAAGAACTGGATACTGTATATGCAATATAATTAATGTATATTACACGGTAATTTCGTTAGGACAAAACCTCCTCCGGTCGCAGTCAGTCGAGTCAGCCTTTTGTATAATACGATCCAACAAATTTATGTGCTTTTTAGGCCAAAATTATTTGCATTATAGTAGAAGATTTACGGTAGAATATCTGCATGTGTGCTCCGATAAATAAATAGCCATGTTACTAATTATAACATGGCGGCTTTGCAATTACAAATAAATAATTTGCGCAAAGGAAAATTACAAGGCAGACCATTAGCTTTACGATCAGAAAAGTTATTTGAAATTTTAAAAGGTAATGAAGTTTCATTAAAAAAAATGAAATTAGGCTACTTGCATTAAAAATGTTGTACCAAACTATTGTATCTACACCTCCATTGTAAAAAAAGAATTATAAATAACATGAATGTATTTCTTGCCTTAATTGCTGATATGTGAATTCGAATGTTGCTTTGATGAATGCGAAAATATGTAAATATGTGGGTTACTTTCGGCTGGAAATAACCTAATTAAGCTGGATAATCTAGCTTTTGAATACGCCAATTGTCTCCTTCATGACGTAGAATATGTCTCTGAAGTGGCAACCAATAACGTCTCTTTTCCTCAGCGGCAACACTTCAGAGGCACTGTCATTGGTTTGCCTCATACGCTACTAGTGCAGAAGCGGCAAACAAAATAATAATAATAAATGGTGGTCTCAATTCAATCAATTCTTCCGCGAAATATCTCTTGTGAAACGGGAACTATCTGAGAGTTCCAATTTCCCTGACATTAGGGCAATTTTTATGGATTTCCCTGACAATTCCCGGTTTTTTCCAGATCTGTAAAATTCCCTGATTTCCAGTTTCTGTTGCCACCCTGCTACTGCACCTGGTATATTTGAACGGGTGTGACAGTCAATGCTTCGGCAATGCCTGTTTTGTGTACAAGAACGGAGCGCGTCAGTTCGAACCACTTCTATAAGGCACACATTGTTAAATGTCATTGTTTGTTGTTTTTCACTGAAAGCTCAGTCATCAAAGAATCAAGCCACTGGCCCTGGCAAGAACGGTGCAACTAAAGCAAGTGCAATGCCATATCGGTGCAAGATAGGACACATATTGCTTAAGAAAAAATCTTTGTTTTAATACCCTCTATCTACCACATTCTTCTGTAACAAGTTCTGAATCAGCCTGTACAATGGTGTTTGCATATTAAGAAGTGTTCCAATTGCAGTTGCTGTTAATAATGGCTTGAAATCTCTGGAGCATGTTTTCTACAAAGCTGACAGCAAATTTCAGACTTCCGAATCTGCTAAATTTGTTGAGTCAGCTGTTTAAAACTCCAGGAGCGTTTCCTAAGAAGCTTATACTTAATAATATAGATTATGAGCACTTGAGCAATCGTGCGTGTGCCAATGTCAATAATGCTTAATAGTCTAGTCAAAAAAACGAAAAAAAGCCTTATTTCTATTTTAAGAAGCACTTTGTATTACTTTTGGGCACGCAAGCCCATACATTTTTTATGACGTGGCATCAGTGACTGAGATGGCCATTCTAATGTGCAATGTCATGTTGTGCCTTCCACTGACAAGGAAATCCCTCGAACATGTATGTCACAGATTTCCACCAAACTGAAATATGTTACTGATCTGAAGCTACTATAGAAGCTTGCAAAATAAGAAAGTGCGAAATTTTGTTTCTTTCAAAATAAACCGCAAAAACGAAAAAATTTGAGCACATACATAGCCATACAAGGACTCTATTGTTAAAGCAGGCTGTGTGTATTAATGCGATTAACGAAACTTCTTTCTTCCACTACTCAGCAATAAACACGAATCCATTTCACATGAAATCAATGGAAGTAGACAGCAGCAGATGACAATTGAATGGCTTCTCAAGTTTCTAAACAAACTTAGTTTTTAAAAATAGATTATTACAATTAGCTAATTGCCTTCCAGTAAAAAACGTAAATAGTAATTACCGTAATAACCATTTCCTTAATTCATTATTTCATTTTATTAAGTAATTCGGTAATCAAACATGGGGCTGGCTTCATGTGCAACGTCAAGTAATGCGTTGCGTTGGTGAGAGGATGTGTATCGTGGTGCTTTATAATTTTAAATAAAAATAGTATTCATGGATGCCTACCTCATCTTATAAATTATTTCGAGACGAATAATTATACAGCAAAATTAAGGTTTTATGCTTAATAACAGTGCTCTAACTGCAATTCTTTGGCAACCGCTGCTAACAATTTTGCTTCCCCTCTTACCGCCATGTTTGTTGAACTCTGCACTTCCGGAGCACTCCACTGTCGCTTCCACGGTGTGCTTGCATGCAAAAAAAAAAGTGCACTGATAGACTATGTGGAATTCCCTTATGAGTGCACAGACAATGTCATTGTCTTCTTGAAAAATGCAGTTTGTATTTGTCATTCCATACAACCTTCAAACCGATGGAAACAGACGCTTTTTGTAGATCTGGGTCATTCTTTGAGATTTCCAGTAAAGATGTGCAAATTCCCAAGTCTATTTTTTGAGAAGCAACCACAGGCATAGACTTACAGGTTGTTCAATTGCACAGTGCAAAATTCTGTTTGTGGAGGATGATCATGCTCAATGTGAGGAATCACGTAAAGAAAAAGAAGATTCAATCGAGAAAACAACAGCCCCAATCGCGATCCATATTTTCCTGTAACCATTGGAGACACTTCTTCACGTGGTTTTCAGACAGGAGAGGTTTCTTCATTGTACTCCACCATTTTGTTTTTCTGCCACAAACAACTTTTTATTGTCTCCAGAGATTCCAAGTACTCTGACTCACTGATTTTGATAAAAAAGAAAAAATTGTACGTGTAGCTTTCGCCAAATTAAACGCTCATGTAAAGTCATTTGACGCACTTCTCAAAATTTTCTGAGAAAAAAATTCATAAAGTTTGTTATAATTGACTACACTTTATAAATATCCTAATTGGAGCATGGGTTTTTATTGTGTTTATGTGGTCTAGTTGTAAAACGCTCGCTTTCTGTTTTGCACGTACAGGTTCAAATCCTGCCTTCGATAATTTTTTTTTCTCTTCGTAAAATTTTTTTTTAACATGTATGGGAACGTATAATTCATTTACTAAATATATTTCTGATTTTCCAATTTGCTACCATCATTTCTATATAAAATCCATATATAAATTATAGTTAATAATCCAATGTGATAAATGAGCATTTAAGGAAAAAAAAGTTTAGCTATCCACATTTAATTATTTTTATAAATTTTGTAACTTTTGGGATGATATTTAACTCAGACGAAGATTAAATAATTATTGCACCATGTATTGCTATTAAATATAATGCATCATATCGGTATCTATAGTTTATCAATCACCCTTCATTAACATTTTTAACTAATAGTCAGGGGCATGAGAGATGGCCACTTCGTAGGGGAGTAAATGAGGATTTAACCAAGCTAGAATAAGAGAGTGAAGGGTCTTGGTCTTCTCTCCTATCCCTAACCCCAAGTTGAAAAGTTAAAAAATTAATGTAGCTCAGTAGGGGGAGTAGAATCTCTTGAATAATGTTATTTTTTATTCAATGAAGTGGTCAACTCTTATGCCCCTGACTATAGCACATTAGCCAACAAATTACAATTTCTTATTTTTAAGAGCAAAAGTTTGTTGTGAGTTGTCTTTACCTATACGTGAATTATAACTACTTTTGTGTTTTTTTTAAAGAAAGGAAATAAATAAAATTTGTAACAACCTTTCAATTTATAACAAAAATCAAGAAAAAACTGTGGAATGGAACAACCAAAATCGGAGGAACCTCTTATCCACAAGGAGATTTGAAATTGCGGTATTTCAAATCTCCTTGTGGATAAGAGGTTCCCTCCGATTTTGGCTTTCAATTTATGTAAAAATAATCTTAGCAAATCGAAAGTTTAGATCATGTCTAATTATAATAATTCTTATATGCATTTATAAAAAAAAATGATGGTAGCAAATTGGAAAATTGGAAATACGCGGGTTGGGGCATAAGTCATGGCAACTATTTTTTTATGAGAATTCAAGCATGGGTGGAAAATGTGAAATACACAGATGAAAGAACAAGGAATGGACGAAATGTACGGACATTTAACAACACGCCAACACTTTGCTTCTCATGTTTATTAAGGTAATTGACAACATTACAGGTTTCATGTTCTGGAATCATGAAGCCTGTAATATTTCATATGTTTCATGCTTCTGGAAAATTTATTCTGGAACATGATTACAGATTTCATTTTCCAGAATAAGTAACAGAAATCAAAATAGAGAATGGCTGTTTTGATATACGAGCATTGTTCAACTCGGGTTACATCCACCTTGCACGGCGGTTGACTGAGAACTGATTTAACATTGCTCTCTGCGCAACATCAGGAACTCGCGGAGCCATCTAATGTTGTAGAAACATACTAGCAGTCACAGCTTCCTTGAGACATATACCATTTTATGATACAATCCCTTAGCTCTGAGAAAATAAAATAGTTGCCATGACTTATGCCCCAAACCTCGTATATTTAGTAAATGAATTACACATTCCCATACGTGTTAAAAAATTTATGAAGAGAGAAAAAAAAATTATCGCAGGCGGGATTTGAACCCGTACCTGCAAAACAGAAAGCGATCGTTTACCACTAGACCACCTGAACATGATAAAAATCTATGCTACAATTAGGATATTTATAAAGTGTAGTCAATTTTAACAAACTTTATGAATTTTTTTTTCTCGGAAAATTTTGAGAAGTGCATCGAATGGCTTTGCATGGGTGTTTAATTTAGTGAAAGCTACGCATACAATTTTTTTTTTTTTTTTTTTTTTTTTTTTTATCAAACTCAGTGAGTCAGAGCACTTGGAGTCTCCTTGTTAGTACGTGCCTTTACATCTCAATTTTTCCTGTCTTTCTTTCAAAGATCTATTTGTGGATTCTTCATGAAGATTCTCTATGACCAGCTTTCAACGACCATTTAGTGGTCTTCAAAATATTTCACTCACTTCCTGTTGATTTTTTCATGTAGTGTGAGCGGCTGCTTGCGACATTTACAGACCTTTCAGATGGAAACACAAAGAAACTGCTTCAAACAGTTTCGCATATTTTGCGCTCATTGCTGTTTCACAGTTGTACTAAAACTCTGCATTCAAATTAGCCTGTTCATGAAGCATATTGGACAGGACATGATAACCATTGTTGCCACAAAAATTTCCACTCTAATTGTGTTACCAAAAAAAAAAGTTATAGTGCACATTCTTTTCTTAGACAGTCAGTATGTTGCCTTGCGATGATTGAATTGCTGTGGTAAAACAATGTCAGTCGCAATACTTTGTAATAATGGTAGCACTAGCAGGTGAAGTCATGTGAAATTCTAATTAGAAATATAAAACAAAAGTCAAAATTTTTTGATTGGGCAAACAAGCAGTTATCACCTAGGCTAGGAATGATGAACAGCTCCTCCCGTATGAATACCGTATTTACTCTAATATATTCCGAGGGGTTTTTTTTCTTCAGAAAAAATGATACAAAAAAGTGATCTCTGGTTAAATTCACATGGAAAGAAAAAAATTTTTTTTTTTTTGAACAGCATCATTTTGTTTTTTTAACGAATGGTCTCACTTTCAATCTTTGCCAATCACTTTTGTATAATGGAAAAGGATTATTTTTTGAATTTTTGTATCAAAAGCTATAAAAAAAAAGATTTTACAGTAGCTTAGGAGGTGAAACTATGGAACTAGATGGCAAAATGATTCTGTTATCTTGTGTTTATTTTTTTGTGTGTGTGTTGTCACCTCGATTCCTTGGTAGGAAATGCTGATGTGTTAGGCATATGCCCGCTGGTGAAAGTATCGTGTGTTGACACGAAATGTAACTGTCTAATTCAGTGGTCTAATTAATCAAATCTAAATAACAATTAGAAAGTGATTCACCTTGATCTGGTGGCAAATCCTTGAATAGTAATTTTCGGTATATAATGGGCGTATTATACAAGATAAAAGTTTAAAAAATCGTCACTGTGCATTGTTCACAATAACCTGGGAGCGCATAATACATGGATGCGCATTATACGTGGGAACGTTTTCCAAGAACCCCCAAAAGACTAGATGTGCATTATACACGACTGCAGATTATATACCAAAAATAACGGTATTTATTGAAAAAAATCACGTGGATTTAAATCTTCAGAACACTGGAAAAATAGAGGTCGGTTTAAATTTCAGAATATTCTTTTTCCATGAAAATGATCAAAAAACGAAGGGGGGGGGGGGAGTGTGTTTAAATTCTACGTAGGGGTCTATTCGAGTAAATACTATATGTAGTTCGTCAGGGCATAAGTGTAGTTCTACAAGAGTTCAGACTCTAGATGATGATGAAACCCCAGCCTGCTTTTGTAAAGTTCTGTCGAAACATTACAGAGTAATATTAAATATGAACAGTTTCCCTGGAGAATGAATGGCACAATAGTGTGACTACTGGGCTTAAACCAATTAGGCCCAAATTTTATGATGTTCTACCATGTGTTTCAAAAGTCGCATGCCATATAAAAAGTTTCTGAATGTTGGCTTTATGTTCACATGGTTTCGCAAGCCTATCGTTCATGTTCAAAATGTGCACCATGCACTCGAAGACAATGTCTCACACGATCCAAATTTTTTTCTGTCACGCGTAAAAGTAGAGCTGGTGGGCTTGGGAATATCAGGGTGCCGGCGATGAAATTCGTCTGCAGCTTCTTGAGATGTTCTGTGGTGATCTCCACAAAGAATTATCTGGTGTCAGCATTATTCCACTATTTCACGTACAAAATCAAAGCAACCAATTAATCCATGGAGGCACGCGACTTTTGAGACACATGGTATTTGAGGAATCAGTTGCCCTCACTTCAAGTTGAAAGATCAGAGCCCAGGGCTCAGAGGAATCAATTGCCCCTTTCCTACTTATCAGATAAGAGACCAGGGCTTGATAAATGGAAATTGTTTGGGAGCAGAATCATTTTCTGGAGAACTGTTTTGTGGCAGGATGAGCAAACACCAAGGGAAACCCAGCCCCAGGTAATGTCAACCTAGAAGGAGAAAAGTCGTGGACAGAAGCAGTGGGGCTATATCATTCTCCAAAGAATCCCACTTCAGCCAATTTTTGATGTGTTTATGTCTGGAGAGAATGGAACTAGGTTCACACAGAGCAATATCATCGAACAGAGTCAGTTCAAAGATGGTGAGGAGATGGTGTGGGCTGGCATCACGATCGATGCACGCATGCCACTGAATGTATTCCAGAGTTCCTCTTCATGGACGACAATGCCTGTCCACACATCCCACATCATTGAGTAGTATCTGGAACATAAGGACATCCAGGGTATGATTATCTGCTTTGTTCTTCAGATATGAACCCACTGAGCATGCCTGGAGCCCTCTAAAGACTCAGCTAGTGGAGAGCAAATTTGTGGTGAGAGCTACTGCTAATAACTATTGGACAATTTAGTGTGCAGCATGCCATGACGTTATCATAAGGCCCATTGAACATCATCTGCATTTAACACATGCCATGTAATGCCAACCAAATGTGAACTATAAAGGCCAGTTTATATGCACAAATAATCACATGCGATACTGCAATTGTGTGGTGCAGATTGTGCGATGAAACGCTGCGTCTCTACCATGCCCCTCCCTCCCATGCATTCGTAGCAATTCTCATTGTGCAAGTGCTGATGGGTTGAAATGCTCTCGGAAGAAATATATGGTGTCTTGTTTAGCAAGCATCATTGACGATGTTTCTTCATGCCTTTTTTAATGAAGTTTTTAGTCATCTAGAAAAATTTCATCACCAAACTGCCCAGATGTATGGTTAGAAAGTTGAATATGTGCTCGGATGCTTTGTTGAGTGTGAAGCTAGTGACATGGCCCTGAGAACCAAGACTATTCAATATGTTCAACTCAGTACAGCAAATGTGGAAAGGGAGATTTATTAAAATAAATCTGAACCATCCATTCTTGAAAAGTAATTTTCAAATTAACGTATTATACTTTGAAAGAAAAGAAAAGAAAGAAAGAAAGAAAGAAAGAAAGAAAGAAAGAAAGAAAGAAAGAAAGAAAGAAAAAAAAATCAAAGCCATTACTTTAGCTATTCAAAGCAAACATTATCAATATATACCTTTCTTTTTTTTTTTCAATAAACACTTATTTACCTGCAACTCTTAGTTTTCTTCGCCTAGTCCGTAACCTACGAATATGTTTTTTCGGCTTTTCATTAGTACCAGAACTTGGTTTCTGTTGTTGATCAAGTGATTGTATACATTTTTGTTGTTGTCCTTGAAACATACTATCTTGTTGTTGGGGTTGATGAGGAAGCACTTTTAATTGTTGATCATCTGGTTGCGAGGATGGTAACTTAGGAGGAGGTTTAATATCATTACTTTCTTCTTGAATACTCAAAGAAGAAGAAACCTTTTCATTTTCAACAGATTCTACAACAGGCTGACCAGAAATAATACGTGAAACTTCGTTCTTAATTTCTTCAACTTCATTTGATATTGGCTCAATATTATTTGTATTAGATAATTCCATTAAAGGATAACTTTCTTTAGAATCATTAAAATTAGTATTTGGAAGATTTTCGGTGCTTGACACTAAAGGATCTGTTATAGGTGGTGAAGTTAAAGAGTCTTCAAATCTTAATTCAAGTTTTTCTGTAGAATCAGGAGTATTTAGTAATTCACCTCCAGGCAGTTTTCCATCAATTTTTTTCATAATGTCAGGGGTACTAAATAAGGCTGGTTCAAATATTTCAGATAAATGAGATGGAGGTTTCCGATTTTCTCTTTTTGGATAAGTTTTTCGTGCAACTTCTTTTCCTTGCTTTTTTAATATTTTGCTGGTAGACTTCTTTTCAATGATCTTCTCTTTTCGTTTTTTAATCTGAAAATAAGACAATTAATGAAACATCTAAAATTTTATTACTGCATTTTTATATTTACAGGGTTACAAGAAATAAGTTTCCCACTTCAGAGGGCTGTAGAATGCGTTCTATTGGTCCAAATGAGATAAAATTTGATGTGCTTTACATTTATTAAATAAAAATTTTTATTAACAGATATTCACCAATAGATGGCACTCTAACACAAATGGTATTTCTTTGCATATATTGAAAATGGTTTGGTTTCCTGAAGGACAAGATCTACCATCAAAAGCCAGCATCTGTGCCAGATCTGAAGGACAGCATTCAGCGACATGTTCTTGATATTCCGACAGACACACTCCGGTCAGCTGTGGAAAATATGATTCTGTGGTTTGAGCACATTGTTGAACATGAAGGGGGACATACTGAGCAGTTGTAATGTTACTTTATTATGTTATTTCACATTGATAAAACATATGAAATGTGTTTACGTGTATTACAGTGCCACCTATCGGTGGATTTTTGTACAAAATTTTTTATTTAATAAATGTCAAGTGTATCGTTTGAATATCTGTAGTACAAATTTTATCTCATTTTGACCAATAGAACACATTCACTGAAGTGGGAAACTTACTTCTTGCTAACCCTGTACATCTAATGAGTTATTCAGTTTTCTATATGCTTCACAAAACTGGATACAAAACATTTAAAAAATTTAGATGGTCAGTGCAGGGGTACAAAATTCTTTTTAAAAAGTTAGATGTAGTTCATGAGCTTTTCCAATAGGTCTACTAGCCTTTACAAAATGTGCCTGAGACGTTAATGAAACTGACTGCAAAGGAAGTCACAAGCAGAAGACAATTGAATAATTCATGAACAAAATTAAACATCTAACAAAGTGATGGTGGAAATACTGAAACTAAGTTCAAAAGTTGTCACATTATGATCCATTGGAAACTTTCAATGACAACATATGGCATGTAATATACCAAACCACTTGGAATGACGTGTGATAAATGAATATATCATAAAATTATTGACAGTCGAAATTGGTTCAAAGATGCATAGTTTAGTGGTCACAATAAATATAGATGAAAAAGGAAAGGAAAAATTCTGCAAGATTCTAACCAGGGACCACGAGTCTTTAGCTCGTTGCCTCTACTAACAAGTCTTTAGGATACTTATTTGAAAAAATGGAAGGAAAAATTCTGCGACCTGGATTCGAACCATAACCACGAGTATCATGCTTGGTGCCTCTACCAATTGAGCCATCGCAAACACTGTATAGCCATGCTGTCACTAAGCATCTTAAAGACAACCAAGTGGTCAAGATGGAAAGGCCAATGGTAGGATGGGCACCCGGTTCACAGATCAGGAATTTCTCCTACCCAACCATCAGAAAGTTTGATGAACACATAAGAAATAATAAATGAGAACTGGAGCGAATTCTCCAAACATCAGGTAATGATATCCAGGCTGCAGTATTTTTCTTTACAGTTTTTCAAATATCATCATTACCTGATGTTTGCAGAATCAGCTCCAGGTAATATTCATTATTTCTTATGTGCGTTCATAAAAAAACTTTCTGATGGTTGGATAGGAAAAATGCTCGATCTGTGAGCTGGGAGTCCACATTGGGTTTTCCACCTTGAAAACTTGGTTGTCTTTAAGACACTTAGAGGCGTCGAGCGTGATAATCATAATTCCTGGTTCAAATCCAGGTTGCAGAATTTTTCCTTCCATTTTTTCAAATAACATCATTACCTGATGTTTGGAGAATTGACTCCAGTTCTTATATATTATTTTTTAAGATACTTGGAGACAGCTTAACTGTAGCGTATCCACGGTGGCCCAGTTGGTAGAGGCGGCGAGGGACAGACTCGTTCATGGTCCCTGGTTCGAATCCAGATTGCAGAATTTATTTCCTTTTTTTCATCTATATTTAAACATCTAATGAGCAATCTCAAAAAATATTTTGCTTGAATCTCTAAAATAGCTCTTTTCCCCCACTGGTGAATGCAGATTTCATTTCCATAGTTCCCTTTCCTTCAGAAGAGGTGAGAAGACATGCATGCGCACTGCTCATTTCATTGTCTCTGCTCATTTGATGGGCTACTTACCTGCATGTTTAGTCTGTAGATAGGATCTTGAGCTCTGGTCTATTTCACTGTGTATTCAGGAATCTAAGTGATCATAGGTAGTCATGGCCAGCATTGGTGAGTTTTGTTCGTTTGTTTGGGTTTTTTTTTTGTTTGTTTGGTTTTTTTTTTGTAATTATTTCTTGTTTAGCTACCGTTTTAACAGTTTTTATAAATAATTGTTTATTTTTTTCATGTATTAATTTATTACAATCTGTATATTTATTCTTCCGAAGAACTTCTGCATCGGCATCTGCTATGATTGATTACCATTCACAATCTGTGTGTCAAGTGTATGTGGTTGTGGTGTGTTATTAGTAGTGGTTTGCTCTGGAGTTGTTTTTTTGGTTGTGTGTATATCGATAAGTTGTGTTTGTGTGTTGTGGGGGGTTGAAAGGGGTTTTTATTTTGCTTAATTGTTAAATTATTTCCTTTTATTATTGTCGACTCTGCGTTGACCGATTGTTGCCAATACTGCCTAGAGAAAAAGCCTGTTCACGGAAAATTCATACATTATTACATCACCTACGGTAGGGACAATTTCGGGCTTATTATTGGTAGAAACATGATTAACAACACCCTAATGTAGGTGATGTAACAATGTATGACGTTTTCGCGCTCAGGCTTTGAATAGAGGTGGTGTTGTTGCTGCCGCGCCGATAGTGCTGCAGCATCGGTCCATTGTTCTTTTGTTTGTTGGTAGCTGGTACTGTTTGCAGATTTTCTGAGAAAATCCTCCCAGCTTCCAGCAAACAATTGTTGCGTTGTATTTATGGAATTTTTTTTTTTTTTTTTTTGTAAAAATTTAAATATTTTCCGCCTAAGTTTTTTTTGTTCTTCGTCACTTTATGGCTGATTTTCGGTCAGATCAGGCGGCGACCTGGGTTGCAGTAGAAGTATGCAAAACAATGCATGTGGCCCCTAAAGTCAGCTTATGTGCAAATTTTAATGCATAATATGTTTAATCGATGTAATTTCATCATTTATTAACTGCAATTGAAGCGTGAAAGTTTTCTTTTGTGAAATATAAAACATGCACACAGTTTGACTTTGCAGAGTGTCCCGAGTGGGTGGTAAAACTAGGTGACAATTTTATTTGCTTTTGCTTGCGGAAGTTCCTAGAGGCAGCGAACAATTTGTTTTGACGTGGTGCTATTACTCCCGCATATCATCTATTCTGCAGGCGTGGTCGTGCTCTTCCCTATTGTTCAGTAGCCAGAGAACTAATGTTCAAATTGCCGTATAAAGAACAGTTTTGACTGTCCTAATCTGTGCTCCATCGTACTGAATGCGAAGTGACGAGGTTATGTTGTGTTATAATGAAATATGCACCAAAGACTATTGTATCGTCCATGTAACCCTCTGTATCATAGATTAAGCATTTTATTATTGCTAGTAGATAGCGTCAGCTCAGATACTACGCATTCAGACAACAGAAGGGGTCTGTTGACTGGGGTTATCCCGATACACAATACGGCGCGCACTGTAAGCGAAAACGTCGATTATTGCGGCTACTGGTGTGGCATTTCCGCTGAAGCACACTGAATGCAACGAGGGCTCGCCAAGGAGAGGTTCCCATGCTCTTCCTCTCGCTTGCTGATAAAAGGAGCATGTTGCGCTTTCGTGCGTGGTGTTTTGGAATATTTGTGCGGGAGCCCCGATATAACCTGGCTCAGGGAATTGTATGCCTCTGTAGCATTAACCAGCACCCCAGTGCTGTTTGATGGTATAGTTGTTAGTCCTGTTGCATAGTATTCCAAAAAGGAACTGACGCCCTGATTAAGTGTGAAAGCTTACGAAATTTGTTTTAAGAAAATATTTTGAGGTAGTTTTCTAGTTTGACATTTTGAGGGGCTCCTCAGGTTAAACCGACCCTGTGTGCAATATGTAATATACGCCTGTGTGTTGTTTATGTGTATTTTCAAGTGTGGCAATAAATGCATTTGAGTGTTCTTATAATACCAGTGTAAGTTCTTGTTTTCCGATTGATCCAGGTTCCGAACCCCTGACTTGTCCATCCCATCAGTTACCAGATTTGACAGCATATTTAACCTAAGGTGTGGGGGTGCCACGTCACAGTATATTCCACTTCAGAGTTGAAGCAAGTTTAGAAGAAGTGGGTGTATCAGCATTATCATTTATTTTGTTCATTTATTTCTTACCCTTTTATATTTGCTGTCTGGTACACCACTTTGTCAATTAAATTTAGTTAGTTCTTTTCCTTCTCACACAAATAGCGATTACAGAACCATTTAACAGGGTTTCTTGATGGCATTTGCCTTGCATAATTCTAGTCAGTAGATAATTACCAACAAAACTTAATCATTACTGCATGGGCACATTTTTGGGCAATAAATTGTAGTTTTTTCATTATGATAAATTTTTTTAAGAGTACATGTATATGATATTTTTTGTTTGAAAGTATTAGCAGAAAATGATGCCTCATCTTAATTTTAATTTATTTCATTAAATGATTAAATGTTTTCATAAGTATTTTGTGAGATGCATATGCTGAATACTGATTAAATTTTCACATCCATTGGCCAAATTTTGATGGTGCCAAATTTTAAAAAGGAACTAAAAAAACAGTAGTTATTATTTGATATGCTCTATTAGGTTACAAATAAACTTTGCTTAAGTAAAAAGTAATCAATTTTTAAAGGTATATTCAAAGGAAAAATTCGACCAGAAAAATCGTTCGACTTATCCAGAAAACGACATGCCCAAAATGAGGCTGGATTAAGAAGAAATAATACAAGGATGGCATATACTACAGAATTTAAATAAAACTGGAAAGTCACCATTGTGTAGATTTATTTATTACATGGACAATTTATTTGCTGAAATAAGAAATTTCTGTCTACTTTAAATTTTTAGATACACTCAGTCTAAACTGCTATCACTGGGTTCACTTTAATCTGATTCACATACTGTAATCTGATTGGCTTCAGTTCAAGTAACTGAATGGCCTCAGTTCACGTAATCTTCAATCAATAGGGCTCGGAATTTTAGGTGGTCCACCTAAGCTTTGTTTCGAATCAACATGTCACAAAAACACTTTAGACCTCTCAATAAGTATCAGGGATCTCGTAAAAACAATTTTATCTCCATCTTTTTCCACCTATTCCAAGGAAACCCACATTTTTCTTTCATTCTCCATTTTTTCCCACCTTTTCTTGGAAAATTAGTAGTTGTGCCCTAAAACGTTAACGATAGCGTTTGCTCTAAAAATGGTGAATTTTGTGGAAATTATTAAATTTAAAATGAAATTCATCATACGTTAAAGAAAACATTTACAAAATTAGAATGCTGCTTACAAACTTCCTTGTATTCCAAGATGGTTGTTTGCTGTGGGTGGAAGTAATTTCTTTACTTTCTTAATTTGAATGTACAGGGTGATTCAAAATGATGTCCAGCATTTCAAAATTTTACCATGGATTTATTTTATGACATAAACTAACCAAAACAGGTTTAAAATATAGGAAAACTCAAATATTTATTGATTCTAGCATTACAATTGTTCTATGTGACTCCCTCAAGTAACCCAGGCAATGTCAAGATGATAGTCAATCTCATCCCAAACTCCTTTCAGCATGTCTGCTGTTACCAGTCTGAGAACATTACGAATCAGTGTTTTCAGGTCATCCAAGTTGTCCGCAAGCAGTGGCACGTAGACTGTATCTTTCCCAATTCCTCACAGAAAAAAGTATCACTGTGTGAGGTCCGGTGACCTTGGCGGCCATTCTTGCACGTGCACATGGCCCTTATTGCTTACACCTTTTCTTCACTTACATGTGGCCATCCCATGCTTTTGCATTTGCAAAGACATCCAGTTTCCAGAAATTGATCATACCACTTACAGATGCTTTTGTCAGTAGGGCAATCTTTATGAAATTGCCTACGAAATGCCCGCTGGACTAAAATTATAGTTTGTTTTTGCATACGCCAAGAAGCAATATGCCTTTTCATTCACAGCTGCCATCTTTACTTTCATTGCAACACTAGCGCCACCACAGCCTCCAATTGCAGAAAGGTTAAAAATATTTGAGTTTTCCTGCATTTTAAACCCAGTGTGGTTAGTTTATGTTGTGACATGGCATATGCATGTCACTACATATTAGGACATTTTATTGCCCTAATATGTGTTTTATTTTCTTGTATTTTCAATCCCTTTAATTTTATTTTTTTTTTATAATTGTATTATCATTTCTCCCTTCTCTCGGCGTCTCGCAGTCGGTCGGCAATCCTTTTCTTTCCCCTTGTTGTTTATTTGCGAATTCTCGCTCATGCTTTTCCCTCGAGTTTCCATGGAAACACGTTTTTCCTCTGAAAGCGTCGATACAGGGAAGATCATGTGACCGGCTGCGTGGAACGATCGCTGAGGGGAGGGGTGGTGTTCAACTCTGGTGAGCGCGCGTATTGCTTTAACGTCTTTTCAAAAAAGGGAGAATGAAAAGGCTGATTGGTTAAAAGAAAATATGATTTTTTTTTGCTGCTCCTTCCAAATAAAGTGCGCAGGAAAAAAGGTATCGCTCTCTCTGGACAGGAAGTTTGAAGGGATAAGACGCAATGATTGTTTATCCATAAGACTGGTTATACAAATCATTTACAGTGCTTAAAGAATGCGGGTTGTTAATGAACGGTACATCGACATGACAGAACATGATGTGGAAAATTTTGTGCAAAATTAAAATTCTACAAAATTTGCATTGTCCTTCATTTGGAAGCCAATTTATCATCGGATGCGCAACGGCTCCATGAGTGGTGTGATGTACTCAGATCGGCAACAAAGCGAACATCGGCGATCACAAACATATCAGTAATTTGAATAGCAGTCCCTCCTTGACGTTAGCAGGTGATTTATCTCTGTGGAGGCGACAGTGGGACAAACTGTCGGGGCAGAGAGGGATGCTAACGGGTGCTCTAGGGAATCTGTCTATTCAATACTCCAAGTGACGCCAAGGTCGTGATCAAACATCGCAGCGTTCAAATGAACATAATGGTGCATCAGAGCTTCGAAGAAGTGAACCAAGAACAAGCAACAGAAACATCAGATAAGTGACAAGAATTTGATATTGTTGTGAGTGACAAGTGCTAACATTTGATTTAATTTATGAAAAGGGTTAACGTACTGAACTACGGGAACGATTTTCTTTTATCTGTGTGAGATGGAGCGTGCGTTTAGTCGTAGTTAAAATTTTATTGAATTTTTTTTTAAGAATCCATATTTATCACTTAACCTTTGTACTAACCATTAACTCATTAACTCTTCATAATCAATTTTCAGTAATTTTCAAAATAAAGTTTAAATTGAAGTTAAAGAACGTGTCTCTCCTGTTTTATTTCCTTAGTATTTTATATGCATGTTATGTTAAGGTGGGTCTCGTAGTTGCACAGTGATATTCCCTTTATACCATGACTGAACACTCTTAAACGAACCTGGGTATTACAAAATTTATTGCAGACACAACCTGAGATAAGAAGAGTCTCAATTGAGAGACTGTAAAATTGGGGGTAAGAACGTGCATTGCACGGCGCACATTTGTGTGGAACATTTGTGCGGAATAAAATAAAGTGTACAAAAGGGTGTGGAGATATATACACACCACGTACACATGTACACACGTACACACAACGTTCGTATAACGCACACACAAAAAGGTACCCCCACAATGTTATAAAATAAATGCATAGTAAAATTTTGAAATGCCGGACATCATTTTGAATCACCCTGTATATCGAATGTTAATCTTTAATGGCCGCCAAGGACTGTTTTGATGAATGTCCTCAAGAATCTAGATGGATTTGCCAAAGAGAAGCTTAAGCAAAATCCTGACCTCAATGCTGTTGGATATCCTGCAAACTATGATGATTTGGAGTTTAGCGTTTCGGCAAAATATGTTCCTCTATTATCCGTAGAAGTAGAATGTTCTTTCTTGTAGTATAAGAGCATTCTTGTCCCTAACAGAGCTTATTCGAAAATGTGTAATTTCATAAAATATAACTCTTTCCTTTTTAATAAATAATCATTTAAATTAGCTATGGTATCTGTTTGCATGTTTGTTCTTCATGTTTACTTCGTTATTAAAAAAAAAAAAAAGAGAGAAAAAAAGAAAACTTCTTGTTATGCCTCATTATTTCTAAAAATAATGTCAATCTTTTAAGTTAAATTTTTTTAAATTATATTTTTTCCACATTTTATCCCAACTTACACTACATGATCAAAGGAGTTGGGACATCCGTATGAACACCTGGGGTCTTTCTCCTGGACTGGACTGGGCCCGCTCATCAGGGTGGACGGAAACCTCAATGTTGATGGCTACAGGACCATTCTGGATAACGGGACACTTCCAGCGCTGTGGGAACACTTTGGCAAACGGGCCGTTCCTCTTCCAGCATGGCAATGCGCCTTGCCACAAAGCAAGATCCATATTCGACTGGTTTGACGAGATGTGGGTTGAAGAACTGGATTGGCCTGCCCAGAGTCCTGATCTCAACCCCATCTTTGGGACGAATTGGAATGACGTGCGAGATCCAGGATGGTTCGCCCTACATCTGTCCAGGAACTGACCACGACACTCCTCGAGGAATGGAGGTCAATACCTGTGGACACACACCATAAACTTGTGAACAGTATGCTATGTAGGGTGGAGGCAGTGATAGCAGCTCAGGGTGGTCCTACACACTAATGATTGAAGCTTTTTGCGGCTTTATGGTAGAGCAACAGGTGTCTCAACTCTTTTAATCATGTAGTGTAAATCTGAGCCCTAGTAATCAATCAAAGAATTATCATGTGCATCTCTGATTGGTTATCTCGATTAACTTATTCTCCAATTTTTTTTTGTTTTTTCCCCTAACATTTCTTGGCTAAAATCTATTTGACTTATCCAAGCGTGAGAGTGAGGCTGGATAGTTTTACAACAACTCAGCGACAATTCCGAGAGGATACTCACCTGTGTAAAGCTGTTTACGATAAGTAATAATTCTTACTTAATTACTGGACATGGCAGCTAAACTTTTAATACAATAATACAAAGAAAAACTCTTTAACCACATAATGAAAACCAAGAACCTCTTGTCCACAATGATTTATTTAGGCATATACGCATTTCAGTTTCATTGAGACCATTATTCAACACTGATTGAAATACGTTAAATAATAGTCTCAATGAGACTGAAATACGTATATGCCTAAATAAATCGTTGTGGACAAGAGGTTCTTGGTTTTCATTCTGTCATTATCCATAGTAAACTCACTCTTTTCATCTTTAATATTGTAATATTTTCTAATGTACAGTTCTGGTTAAAGAGTTGGTTTTTTTGGGTTTTTTTTTTGTAATATTGTATTAAATGTTATTATCCACATCTTGGTTTTTATTGTATAATAAAACACTTTGGCTTAATCGATAAATTTGCATTATAAATTCAAATAGGTGCAGGGATTTCAAAATTATTTCTACCCAAGTAGAATTTGGACTTAATGGCTTATATAGTACTTGCAATTTTAGTCTCAAACAATTTTACATATTGTAGATTTTGATAACTTCTGTTTTCTGTGCAGAATGCATTCATACTATTCTATGTTAGGTGTGCAAAAACACACCTATGATTCTCAAGTTCCTTTAGTCTCCATGTTAGAAAGACATTGCATAGATTAAAAAAAATGGTGTCAGTCTTAATCACAAGGAGAGGGGAGAATAAAAGTTATCTTTTGTACATTTTATTAATTTTGAGTTTGAATTGAAAATTGTTATATATGCTAAGTGTTTTATATTTAACTCACTTTTCGTTTAAGCAAAGTTGTAATGTAACCATCTTTAAAGTTTTTACCTTTAAAAAACGACCAGAAAAAAAATAATCATCATTAAAAACACAATAACATAAGATTTACCTTATCCTTTTTCATTAATCGTATTCGTTTATTTCCCTCCTTTAATATTTCCTTGGCGAGACGATTACCTTTAGCCTGTAATTTTTTCTTCTTCTTTGAAGATGGTGATTTCCGTTTGTTTACCTTTGATTTTTCTGACTCGTTTGTTGATGACTGAGAAACGTCTTCTTTAGTATCATTAGAAAGCTGCTCCTCTTCATTATTAATGGCACGATTGATCTCCTCACTGGTCTCTTGGTTTTCAGTTAATTTTAATGTTTCAGAAGATTCAACATTAGAATTATCTTGATTGGCCAATTCAAGAAATATATTTTGATCAGATTCAGAAAGCTGAAGTTTAGGAGACTCACTCTCCATTGTATCTTCTGTTGTAGGAGGATTTACGACAGATTCTATAATAGAATCTATAGAATTGTATTCTAGAGGTTTTAGTGGTTTTTTAGGGGCTCTTTTATTTTTACCTTTTTTGCCTTTTGCTTTTGCACCTTCTTTCTGATTTCCTGCGCGTTTTCTAGGTTTCTTAACAGGAGGAGCAGGTTTTTCTTCTTTTTCATCTTCACTTAGAGACAAATACAATTCATTCTTCTTAGCTTTCTTCCTCGATTGATTTCGTGCACCACCACCTCTCCTACCTCTAATGTTATTTGTGCTTGTTTTCAAAGGTTCTATTTCTTTTGATTCTAGGCTATCAAAAAGATTAAATTGAGATGTTTCACTATTTTCTTCTTCGGATAATGACTCTGCTTTCGTCTTTTTTGCTGGTGGAGTTTCCTTATTGTCTTTTGATCGTCTTCCTGATTTTCCACGAAGTACAGGTGTTGTTTCCTTGTCATTTGAAACATTCCTAGCCCTTCCTCTACCTTTGCCAGAAGGAAGAGTTTCATCAGATTTAACAACTTTACCCCTCCCACGACCACGGCCTCTACCCCCCCTTCCTTTAGGAGTGACGACGGCCGGAGCAACAGTTTCTTCTTCTTCTTCTTCCTCTTCTTCTTCACTTTGCTGAGGCAGCTTTATGGAAGATGTGTCCGATTCATCCTTAATTTCAGGCTCTTCTTCTTTTTCTGAGAGTGCTGGGCTTTCAGGAATATTTGAAACATTTTCTTGCAAAAGTTTTAACCTTTCCATTTCTTCTTTCTCCCTGCGTTGCAATTCAGCATTCTCAGCCTTGATTTTTTCAAGCTGCTCCCTTTCTATCTTTTCTATTTGTCTCTGTGAACGCCGTACAGGTGATTGCAACTGTCCATTTTTTTCAGAAGTTTCATTTTGCATCTTCTTCTCTGATACCAATTCATGGCTATCATTGTCTTCCACTTCTTCTGAATCATCAATGGTAGCACTGTGTCCTTCTTCTACTGTCTCTGATGCTCCAGGGACAGGAAGCATGGAATAACAATGATCCAGCAAAATATTTTCCAAGTGGTTTTGCCCAAATACTGGAATAAGATCATCTTCCAAAATATCCTTCGGAATTCCAGAGGTACCTGTACCACCTATAGCTTCATTAGAATTATCAAAAACCTAATAGAGGAGAAAAAAAAAAAATCTTGAAATTACTTGATAACAAGTTTCAGTATTTTAAATGGAATAAATGTATTAAATTACACAACAATTAAAAACATACAATATACATATCAATTAAAAAACATAAAAGCTACAAAAGCTATAATTATCTCAAAACAACTTTTATTCAAAAAAAAATTACTGCCCATAATTCTTCGATATGACTCATTTCTAAAGACAAAGTCATTTTCCACAAACTTTTAGTCATTGATAATAGACAATAAGAAAAAAGTTCAAAAAGTGATACGGAAACAATAATATTTATTGCCTAACGTGTTTCGATGTTACTTCATCATTGGAAGCTACCATGTTACAAATTGTAGCCGGAGACAGTGTCCCATATATAATAATATGTGTGGTGGACCGAATTGGGCGCTCTTAATAAAGTGCCGACCTATTGGGGAGCTCATCTATACTTCCGGTCTTCTTCCAGTTTGATCAAATAATCTAGCATGCCATCTCTTTCAAAGGATGTTTGGCCGTTTAGGAGGAGAATCTCGCTCCTACGGAGGTGTTTTCTGATTTCAATTTCTTCTTTGAATAAAATATTTTCTCTGCCGTGTCCTTTCCACAATATTTCCACACGCAGGTCAATGTCAGCCATACGATGTCCGGATTTAATGAGATGGTCAGCAAAGGCCGACTGTCCGTCTCTGTTGACCCAAGCCCTCCGATGCTCACGGAACCTCTCGTGGAATGTCCTGCACATGGATCCAACCTAGACGGTCTCACAATCCGTGAAACACAACCTGTATATGTCCGCAGATTGGAACTTGTCCTCCGTGTGGTTCTTCCTGGGTAGATTCAAAACCCACTTGGCATTATTGCATGTTTGAAACATTACACCAATCCCATGTCTCCGAAAGAGATTGGAAATCCAGTAGAACATGTGAACATGTTGCATGGGTTGCTGGTCCGGTCTCTTCTCTCGTTCCTCTCTCTTGACATCCTTGAAGACAGCATTTGTGACCCTCCTGGAGAACTTATTCAGTCTTGCCATCTCGAACTTTCGGGCTATTTCAGTGATTGGATAAGTTAATGCCCTCCTGAAACCATGGTGTATGGTAGCAATCCTATGTGCCACGAGGTGTGTTGAATCGTTGGGTATGATATTGGCCGTGGTCGAGTCCTTCTGGTGGACTCTGAAGGATACCTTCTTCTTATCCTGTCCTTGTCTTATGCGGAAATCTAGATAATTGATTCCCCCATTCTCCTCGGCCTCCAGTGTGTATTGTAGGCTTGGGTGTAATTCATTAAATCGGGTCAGCATGTCTTCTTTAGAACATTCCTGTTGTCATATATGATCAACATGTCATCCATGTATCTCTGGTATAACAAAATCATTCCTTCTTCAATCATCTTGCCAACATGGTACTTCTCAATGCTTTGCAGAAATATCTCGGAAATGACTGAGCTGGCCGGCGAGCCCATAGCCACCCCGTTCGGAATGGAGTAGAATCCTTTGTTGAAAGTGAATTGATAATTGGTTTTCCTTTACTGTTCTTGGGATTCTCATGTATTCTCCTCAAATGTCAAGTTAGAACATCATTGCTGGTGTAAATATTAGAAAGTTACGAGGGTCGCTCAAGTCGATCGGCGACTTGTTTTTTAAAAAAATAAAAGAACAAATTTCAAAGTGTGGTAACTGGATTTATTTTTCCACATAACCTCCTGTTAAGAGTTATACACTCCTCCCAGTGTTTAACTAATGCCTGAAATGCTTCAGTATAGAAAGAATTATCATTACGGCGAAACCATTGTAGGACAGCATTCTTCACTTCATCATCACTGTTGAAATGCTTTCCTCCAAGGAATTCTTTCAGGGGTTCAAACAGGTGGAAATCACTTGGCACTAAGTCAGGACTATAGGCGGGATGTGGTAATATCTCCCAGCCAATTTCCTGGAATGTTTGGAATGTGCCTTGAGTGGCATGTGGTCGTGCATTGTCTTGCAAAAAGAGAACTGCTTTGGAACCCAGCGTGCACTCACTTTTCGGAACAACAAATGATCATGAACTGTGTTCACTGTTCCTAATGACAGATTATGCGACAACTACCATTTCATGACAGGTTATGCGACAACTGTCCAGGATCAGCTGCTCCACGCGCAGAATATTCCCAGGAATGACGCTGTGGGCTCTGATCCACCACGACCGGGATTGTCAGTAAACGAGATACAGCCATCTTTGAAGCGCTTACATGATTCAAATGTCCTACTGCGACATATTTTCTTATTACCATACTGAGCCTGAAGTCTTCTGTAAATTTCGGCAGGTTTTATGCCCTCTTTCACTAAAAATTTCATCACAACACGCTGTTGTCTGCCATCTTGAATAACGGTCTATGCAAAGCGCAGGAAATGAGCACCGCCTACCACTAACAGGACATAGTGACCTCCAGTTTATATTTAATTATTTATCTGTGAGTTCATCAAACTTTCTGATGGTTGGAAGGAGAAACTTTCGATCTGTAAGCTAGGTGCCCGCCTCCCATTTGGCTTTCAACCTTGACAACTTGGTTGTCTTTAAGACACCTTGTGACAGCATGGCTGTCCGGGTGTCTGCTGCGATGGCCCAACTGGTAAAGGCGTCGACCATGACAGTCGAGGTTCCTGGTTCGAATCCAGATCCAGAATTTTTCCTTCCATTTTTTGACAAAAATTTTTAGCAATCTCGAATCTTCGGTACTTACGAAATGTCTGCAATAATTATGGGTAAATAATACATCATGTGCAGCAATGGGGAAACATCTTATACTTAATCAGAGCCATTGTAGCTGTTATCTACTGAATTCTGTGGGTAATGTAACCAAGCAGCAAAGGACTAGGCAATATAAGAATCCTTTTTGGCCAAAGCTATAAGCTGGATTCACTAAGAGTTTGCAGTGGAGAAAGTGTTACATGCTGCATTATGGGAGCCTTTTTGTAAAGCTCTAACACAGAAAAGACCCCTCCCCCCCTATTATCTCCATCCTTTTTTACTGATTTTATTTCCTGGAATTTGCAACTTCTATTTCCTTTTATCTTGTTTAAGTTAATATCCTCCCCTCCCTTTTCAATCATTCCTAATATGCTTATATCTTTATATTTGGCGAAGTATCGATGTGGTGATGTTTCTGCCATGATGATTTAACTTCTTATGACAGCAATAAGTATACACTGCGTCGTCAGTGGTTTAAAAACTTGCAACAATCAATTTCATTGCTGTTTATGCAATAATACAAATGACATTCAAATTTAGTGGCCATATGGTGTTGTGGAAACATATTATGAATGGACAGCTTCCATTGAGACATGACATTTTGTGATAGCAACCCTTAGCTCTGAGAAAAAAAATATTTGCCATGACTTATGCCCCAACCTTTGTATATTATTGAACACTTTGGCCCGAATTACAGCATTTATATTAAATGGCATAAAGTCAACAAGGTGGTGAAGCACTTGTAAATCAAGGGAAGAACAGGTGTTCACCAGATATTCCCTTACTTCTTGCAAATTTCTGGGAAGAGGATCTTGTTGTCAGATACAGTGTTCCAACATTCTCTAAGAATTGTGATATGGACTCTGGGACAGCCAGGATAAATGCAGAAGTCATTTTCGTGCTAGCTAAACCACTGCTGAATCAATAGTGTGTGATGAACAGTAGCATTGTCATCCATGAAAAACCCATCACATGCAGGATAATGTAACACATCCACCTTCCAAGAATATCAGGACCAGTTCCATAGAAGAAGCAGCTGCATATTGGATCCATTACTTCATGGGGCTCCTGCCAAATCCTCTGCCTACCATCAGTACAGAACAACATAGATCATGAATTGTCAAACCACTTAATCTTCTTCCAGTCTTCATGTATCCAGTCACAATGTCTTAGATACCACTGTAGAGAAACATTCCTGTTCTTTCCAGAAATCAGGGGTTTTTGTATAGGCATGTGACTGCAATTTTGAAACCTCTTCGATTTCAAATATGGTGTATGGTTCTGCCCAACAAAAGGCAGGAATAGCCTTGGTAACATATTTTATTTTTCAACGTTTTAAGTTTCTAGATGGCAATTTAATAATAAGTTTCTTATGGACAAAAAAAAAGCAACTTGGCTTTGTGCTTTTATTCCTCTTATTTCAGTCACACTTTCTTCTCAAACCCACTTTTTCAGGACTCACGATATTCCACCATCAGGCACATGTCCTCAATAATAATACCCAAGCGACTCGAACCCAGATTCTCCAAGTAGTCTAGCCACTTGGTTCTAGGCAGGTCCCTTGGTCTCTTACCCACTGCCTTGGAAAAGAGCAAGTGCCTAAAAAGACCAGTCTGTGGCATACAAACCACGTGGCCATACCAATGCAAATGAGATCTGTCAATGTGAAGAAATAGTGGCTCAACACTTAAAGATTACCATATTGTGCTGCTGTGTGCTCTATCTAAAGATACCTGCCACACCTCTGAGGAATCTCATTTCGGCTGCTTATACCCACAATCACACTCTTTCGGTCATTACCCAAGACTCATGGCCATAGGTGAGAAT
The DNA here is from genome assembly GCA_023313115.1 of Rhysida immarginata. Lineage (NCBI taxonomy): Eukaryota > Metazoa > Arthropoda > Chilopoda > Scolopendromorpha > Scolopendridae > Rhysida > Rhysida immarginata. The sequence continues at coordinate 430,954 of JAHWFO010003007.1, forward strand.
GGGAACAAAGATAGATTTGAAAACAGAGAGCTTGTCTTCGTTTCCCAGCTCATATTTTGTTACCACAGATCACCACAATTCACATCGTTATTTCTGAAAATTGAAAGAATCATGGATGTTTAGCAAATTTATCCAATTGTTACAAGGGATGTAGGCCAAAAAAATCCATAGTGGTCTGTTTTTATTCCTTTACTTTTTTATCCAATTGTCTGTTTATTTATTTTTTTTTCTTCTTGCATTCCTATGGCAGACGTTGAATGGTTTATGCTTTATTTACGTCAAAATCAAATTTGAAACTGAACAATTTTAGGCAGCAGATTGCTATCTGTGGGATTTCAAATCAGAACTAATCAATTGCAAATTGTTTCAGCCTGAAAGTGTGGTTTTGAATTTTAAAACTAATTTTAATAGCTTTTTTAATATTTCTAATGTTTATAACTATTATTTTCATATTAAACGTAATGAAATCTTTATGAAATGGTCTTTCTCTTAGAAAAAGAAATTCCATGTAAATTCCCCATTTAGATGGTACATGTGTCAAGATAAAAAGGTCTTAATTTTGGCTCTTTTACAATCTATAGATGCTTGGATGCAGCAGTGAAACAGGTGATTTGGCAACCCTGAAAATAGCAAATTATATAACGGAGAAGAAACTGGATATAGGGCCATCTGGAAGACAAAACTTAATCCTTAACATCCCATGTGCGGTCACACAGACACCTGTGAAGAGAGAAAGTATTTTTTTTTTATGTTTGCCTTTCGTGAGTGCAATGTAGCTCTCTGTACCTTCCTTCCTCGTGATTTAACTATTGTGCATGTGCTTGTCTTGATCTCTAGTCGCTTCGGTTGGAATATATAACGTTCGCAAAATTGTGAGCGGTCACAGAGACCGCACGTGGTAGGTTATGTTACTTTTTATTCATGTGAAGATCACCTTTTTTTTATTGAAAATTAATTTTAACGAAATATATTGCATATATAATTGCGAATATAAGTCGTAAAGATGTCATGAAGCAATTAGCTGAACAATTATCCATCCACATTTGGAGAGACGAATGAAAAGCTTTGCTTGCATTGTCATGAAAAATTGTAAAAATTACCCACTTGCAATTTTTATGAAATTAACCAAAGATTTTGTCAAAACCTACTCAATTACAATTGCTAATGCCTTAAATTTGTTAATCAGCTCACTTTTTAAATTTCTATTAAGTTTTATTTCCACCATGACCTTAAAGTACAATAACGTAGAATTTTCTTTTTTTTTTTTTTTACACTGTTGTTTCATTTTTGTTACATTATGAAGAAAAATTTTTTGTTTTGGTTCTTTATTTTTAATCTTTTATTAAAGATAATGAATGCAAAAACATGCCTATTTCTTATTTTTATCCATATGCCACATACTTAGCTGGAAAATCTCGAAAATATGTCGGGGTCACAGAGACCTCACGTGGGTGGTAGTGTGACCGATATTCCACGTGGGAGGCTAAGGGTTAACCATTTACTCTTGATAAAAGTGTTCAGTCGTGATGGAATTGGGGAATAATGAACAACGTGCATTCGGTGTGAAGGCATTTTACAAAAACAACGATGATTAAATGATTGCAGAATTTCATGTGATCATATTAATCTAGCATATAATGATCTAGTTCCTTCTTCTCATGCAATCAAAGTGTAGGCAGTATTCTCCCCAGAAAATTTTATCAGGTGGGTGGAAAGATAAAATAGCCGGGAAGACAACAAATTAAACCTTATGCAGTGTTGTGCATCTTTTCATGTATTCAGCTGGTTGGTCGCCAAAATCACCAGGGCGGTGCGTCCTTTCAAAAGGGTCTAGGGAGAACCCTGTATAGGTGATACTGTGAGGAAGATTTGATATCCAACTTCACTTTAAGTGTGTAAGATGAAAAATAGGGAACATCCATATGATCTCATTTTCAAGTAACTACAGTCGACTCACGTTATAACGAAATCGGTTATAACGAAATTATTGAAATAACGAAGTTTTTCATAGTCCTCGTCAGATTTGTTAAGAAAAAAACAACTGCTTATAACGAAAAATTGGGTAGAACTATCCTGGAATTGACCTCTCCTGGAATAACCATATAAATGAACTATCCAAGACTCTTAGTAAAAGATTAGGTATAATATCTCAACATCAATATCTCCCTACTGAAATATTATTGTTACTATACAATACACTTATCCATTCATCACTATGTTATGGTGTTCAATTTTGGGGTTCTACCTCTAATGCTAACCTAACCAGACTCTTTCACTTGCAAAAAAGGTTTTTTAGAATACTATTAAAAATCCCAAATCTATATTCGGTAACTCATTACTTTGGACATTTCCGAATACTAACAATCTATCAAATATATATCCAGCAACTGCTATCATTCATTTTCAAGATAATTAATGGCTATCTATACGTTCCTAATCCACCAATAATACAGTTTCAATGCGATTTTCACCCTTACCCCACCAGATCTGCCTCCTCAATACATTGCCCATTCGCCAAGCGTCACTACCAAAGTAAGTGCATCTCCCATGCAGGAACAAAATGGTGGGCTATCTTGCCTGAGAATTTAAGGCAAGCCCCAAACCCAGCTTCCTTTAAAAGAAATATAAAATCATTCCTAAACTCAATTAACCCCAAATCCCCCTAACTTGACTAACATATTATTATATGCTCTATTCAAACTCTAATACTAACATAAATTTTGCATAATAAAATCTATTAATATTAATTATTATTAAAAATGCAGATAATTTATAAACTACTATTTTATTTATGTTTTACCCTCCAGAGACTGCACTTGTAGGCCTAGAGGCCATACCGGCTCTGGATAGGGTCATTGTAAAAGTTTTTTTTCGTAAATAAATAAATAAACAAAATAATTTTCCAATGACGCATAATTGAATGTATAGTAATTTTACACCTGACATAATGAACTAATGAACCTGATGTTGAAATATTTGGCAAGCCGCTCGATGAGCAGAAGCTTTATTCCGTTCTTGCATAAGCGATTTTCCAGTATACAAAACTGGTTCCTAAAGAAGCATTTGCGGCAGCCTACCAATCATGGCGTCAGCATTGTGAAAAATGTCTACGGGTAAAGGTTAACTATGTGGACAAATCACGGGAGTTTCAGCTTTCTAGGGTTAATAGTTTTTCAAAAATAAATTAGGAGACCTGAGAACTTGAACGCACCTCGTAGAGTGGAAATGCTGGTAATCGAAACCAAAAGCAAAGAGAGGATTCAATGGCAGAAGTAAAAATTCTTTCGATTAAATCATTGATCGATGACTATGAAAATAAAAGCAAAAATATCTTTCTAGAAAATATCAAGTGCTGAAAAACAGAAAAAAACATTCCCGTGAAAATATCAAATGCTGATAAAGAAGCACATGTTAGAAACAAATTTATTCAGAAATCAATGCCTTTAGACGGGGGAGGTGTTGGGGAGGAGGAGGAGAATGCGAACAGGTTCGCCAATTTGTTCTTCGATTTATATCGAACTGTTTAAAGATCTTTAAACTGTTTGTTCATATATCGACTATCATCTCGATCAGTTGAAAACACAGTTTTTCTACGATAAAATCTACAATAGAATTACCGTAAATATTCTACTATAACGCGAATTTTTTTGGCCTAAAAAAGCATCTAAATTTGCTGGGTCGCGTTATACTAGGGGATAAAAATCAGCCCTCCGACGACTGCGGCCGATCATCGATAATAACAACATCGATAATAACTTCTCCCAAACATCGAAACTTCTAATTAGGCCTACTTCCAAACTGCCTCGAACCAAAGCCTACAAGAAAATATTATGTAGTGAAAATATTAAACTGAATAAAGATTACTTGTCTTTTTATTAAGAAAATTGATGTACTGTTGTGTTTTTTTGTCGATGTGCGAGTGAGAAAGCTTTCCCTATCAATGTAGGGCTATAAACTTCCAGACTGCCTCGAAGTTGAGGCAGTTACTTTTGTCGAAGTAGCTTTCTGTCAAATTAACTGAGGAAGATTGGAAAGACCTGTTCGAAGACACAGATGAATCAGATTTTGAAGGTTTTTGAATATTAAATATCCAGACTATTTAAAAATAAAGATTTTTTTTCTGTATAAGTTCGTATATTTTATTTCTCGCGAGGAGTCAAAAATGGGGGTCGCGTTATACAAGAGGATAGGATTTTTGCCGATTTTTTGGGCCGAAAAAGTGGAGTCGCGTTATACAAGAAGTCGCGTTATAGTAGAATATTTACGGTAGTTCGACAATGTTCAATTACTGATATTTCATTATTGTTTAGTCTCGATAATTCAAATTTCATATCAATCTAGCAATTTAAAGATTGGAAAATGTATTTTCTTACATTAAAAAAATTAACTTTCACACATAAAAAAATTGTTATGGATTCCGGTGAACTTCGTTATAACGCAAGTCAACTGTAGATATTCTGTACTGAAGTGTATGCAAGATGTTTCTAAGCATTCATCACAAATGTTAAGTATTATGCTTTCATTTTGTGTCTGTTCCATGTTACATCAATAAATTTGTATCTCTGGTAGACTTTATAAATTAGCCCATTTCACTGCTGCATCCTGTACTTAATAAATCACTTTGTGCTTATTAAATTAATGTTAACATTCATAGTCACCTGAAGAAAATCATCTGATTTAGGTTCTAAATCACTAAGATGGTTCACTGTCATGATGTAATTGATATCATCAATACTTGGATATAAAGCTTCTTTGTTTTCTTCATTCTCTACAGAAAGTAAAATAATGATGGTCAAATAAAAGAAATAAGAAACAATAATAATGCGACAAACAATACAGTACATTTTGCATTTAAAAGAAATTACTTCCATATATTTATATTTACAAAAGAGTTCTGATTAAAGAAAAAGAAAAAGCATTTCATTTATATAAAGGCCATATAAAAGAGCCAATTTACAAAACTAAATCGCATCTGTTATTCACAAATTAAATGTTGTACTCTATTTCAAGCTATCTCTTTGTATGTCACTACAAGTCAACGCTGTCAAGAACCAAAAATGCCACTTATATTACAACAATGTTTCTCAAACTTTTAGGAGCCAACTTGATTCCGCAAATTTTAACCAACTGGTTTGCAGCACTCCCTGAGAATGAACCCCACACTCTGTGTGCTTACTTTACATTTTCGCCATATCTGGAAGCCATTAAATACAGTTTAGAGTTGTGTTTTGTGTACATATTTCACCCCCCCCCCTCCCTAATTAAACCTAACGTTACTACTGCCCTTACAAATCGTTCCAGTGTCCCCAGGAGGGAGATATCCCCATTTTGAGAAACACTGTATTAAAGAATTCTCCAACTTTTGACATTCACATAATCTTTCAAATAAGCAAAATATAAGCAATATTCATATGCTATTGTAAACCTCAAAATATTCTGATAATTCAGATACTAGTCTGATCATAATTATTATACATAGTAACTCAAAATGGATGGTCCAAAAATGAAAACATAACAATGATTACTATAACAAATGTCACAAAAACCAAAACAACATGAAAGATTAACTTTTCCAATAGCAAAAAATCCTTTACTTCCAAAATGCTAACTAAAAGGGCAACAATTATTTAAGGGCAACATTAGCGAAAGAAAAAGCTTATGTGTACAAGTAGTTGCCAAAACTTCAGACATATCCGGGCCAAAGTTTCAAAAAAGCACCTTACTGTCACAATATTACAAGATGGTTGAAGAAGTTTGACAGTGGAGCTTATACAAGAAAAAAAAAACATAGGATACCCTCTGTCGACACAAAATGATGCAAAAAATTCATGCAACTTATTCACCAGCCTCAGCAAGTCAACATCGTGCCAGCAGAAAAGTTAACCTGCCACAATCAAGTGTCAGCAGTTCAAGCCTTACAAATTTCACATAGTACAGACATTAAAAACTACTGAAAAACTCAAAGTGTCAGTTCTGGGTGGATTTGGAATGATGGGTGGTTTTGCAGACAGACTAGTGTTCACTGACAAAGCAATATTTCGCATGCCAAAGTGAACAGGCATAATCTGAGATTTTGAGGCACAGAAATCCACATGCCACGTGAAGTGGAATATGAACATGATTCTCCGAAGAAAATAAACTGCAGTGTGTTTAGATCTTTCTTCTTCACAGAGTCCGCTGTTACAGGATTCACCTACCTCAACATGCTGAGTGGATGTTGTCGCATTTAGAAGAGGCACCAGACTTCATTTTGTAGCAGATATGGCCTGTAACACTGGCATCAATATAATCCCAGTTATCTCAATCAGCAACTTCCAAAACACTGGATTGGCCACGCCAAGTCAAATGATGTGCTTTTGATGAAGTCCCCCACCCACCAATCATCTGACCTAACAGCTTGAAATTTTTTTTTTTGATTTGGGGACTTGTGAAAGTGTTCATACCTCAACTGCCACAAAGTTAAAGGACAACTCCACTATAAAAAAAAAAAAAAAAAAAAA
>JAHWFO010003007.1:464169-487843 GCA_023313115.1 Rhysida immarginata
TGTGTGTGTGTGTGTGTGTGTGTGTGTGTGTGTGTGTGTGTGTGTGTTGGGTATGCAAGGTACTCACACGCAACTCTTGTGATGTGTTGTGTTTGAAGTAAACTTTGAGCATTTACCTTTTGTAGCACATGTCTCACAATATTATATGTTCACCAGAATTTCACAGAGTAAACTTCTGAAATGGGGTCCATCAATTTGACTTGCCCTGTATATGTACGAAAAAATGTTCCCAGCACATGAGTACAGGATGAAGCTAGTTCACATTATGTTTTAAATGAATGAAACAATGGAAATTGGAATAAACATCCAATTTCTAATCATATTAGCTGACGGAAAAGTGGCTATTATAAGCGGACTGTTATTTTATCCAGAGTTTATTTTATATACGGGTTTAACTGTACTAAAAAGATAATGACAAATTTAATAAAATACTACATGGAACCCGCCAAAATTTGACGGCAAACAACTGTGTTTCATAAACAATCATAAATTATCCTCTCCACAAAGATGTCACAATCAAGAACTTTGCTAGCATTGATGATCAAATTAACAACAATTACATACATCAATTAACGACTATAACAATGATCAATGCGCATGCACAGAAGTGCCGATTTTGCTCTTAAAAAAGTGCTTTGCGTTTTAATATATAGGATACGGATTATATTCAAAAAATTTTTAAAATTTGGTTCGACTTAAACGGTTTTAATAAAAATTGTGTTAAAGTAAACAGGTGAAATTTCCACTAATTAATGCTTCAGGGGGATGGGACCAAAAGTTTAGTTCAACTTAGCAGGTAGGTTGAGTTATAAGAGTTTGAGTTATTCAGGTTCACCTGTATTATTAAACTGCAAATAAAAAGAGGATTCTACCACTGAACTTTACCTAAGACAGTCCCAAGACCAGCTGGAAATAAAAGGAAGGTTGTTTATATGGTGGCAACCACCAGCTATAAAACTGCCAGTTACTTTTGTAAAGAGGGTCGTCAGGGGGTAGCCCTTCCCCCCATCAGATAATGCCACTGTAGGCTAATCAACAGCATGGAGAATTTTCTGAGATTTTCAAAGCCAACATGGAAAAAAGCCAGACTGAACATTTGGAATTGACTGGAATGGAAAACAAAACCCAAGTCAGAAGGAAAAAAAATGGGAATTGAGAATGGTTGTATGGATATAAAAGGGCATGAAAAAATTTGATGAGATGTGAAATTATACACGGTGTATCTAAATCCCTGCCACAAACTTCTGGTGGCAATTCCCCACAGCGAGATGAAAACAAAGTTCATATAAGCATGAAAAGTGAAGTTTCAGCAGCTGGTTTTGTACATTGTGGATGGCAAGTACAGTCAACCAAAGGAAATAATCCACACGAGTTTAATACTTAATATTACATTTCATGCTAATGTGTTGTTTTAATAGCTTTTTTAATTATAATTATTTAAATTTAATAATCTTAATACTGTTAACTCTAAATGTAATATTAAATTATTAAAAATAAATTAATATTGAAACGGTAAAACTTAAGAGTAAAATTCAAGTGTGGATTATTTCCCTTTGGTGACTGTACATACAGAGAAGCTATAACAAATGTTCAAAATGATAACCGTGGGACGAAACATCAATAAGGCAATTTGATATTCTGTTAGAGCATGTGCAATTGACTTGAAAAGGTTGATACAGCCAAGTTAAGACCTTGATGATCATATTGTCAAAAACAGAATGTGAAAAAGTTAATCGGGTTTCAAGTTATCGTGCAAACGGCAGGTGGCCGGATAATATACAGACCAAGCCTGCATTCTTATAAGTAGTTTTTTTGTTAAAGCATGCAATACAAGAAGCAAATTCCTCGCAACTAACAGTATCGTTGTTCGGATAATATTGCGGGATCCCAAGAGCTCCCGCAATCATGCTAGACCAATATGGCGACTCTTTACCGTAGCTAGGGTCCATTTTAGGCGGGGTTTACGGGGCACGCTGCCCTGTTTGCCCTTTTGATGAAAAATTTCCACCTCGCTGTCCTGATCGCGCGCCCCAACACCTGAAAATGTACCTGCAAAGAAAAATCTAAAAATCCTGTAAAGGGTTATTCATGTTTTATAGAAAAAAATCTTTTTTTTTGAAAACATAATGCTCTTTTTTGAAAATTAAGTGCTCTTTTTTGATAACGTGCCCTTTTTTTAGCCCTTAGAACCCTGCCCTTTTTTAAGTCTAGAATGAACCCTGTGTAGCTCATATTATGTGAGGAAAAAAAGGATGTTTAAAAATATCTTTAGGATTATGGGTACAAATATGTGTATAAAACACTGGTAGCAATTAATAGATTAGAGAAATAATAAAACTGGGTGAAACTATTTATTGTTTCCTTTCATTTGTAGTAACGATCAGTCGTTCTGGCATAAGTTAACTTTAGCATATATTTGATCATTTGACAAGTATTTTTTTAATAAGATAAATAAATCCTTCATATATTTAAATATGCGGCATGCTTACAAATGTTCTCGAAGGCTAAGTAGTAACTTACAATTACGTTTTTAAATTACAGTATTTAAATTTTTTGTAATATTTTAAATAATTACAATCTTTTATCTTCCTTGATCGGGTCTTCATACTATGTGACTAATCCCTTGAACAATAGAATCAGAGCCCTAAATAAAGCATATGGATCCCTTCCCAAGCAAATTCTAAAATGCTGTGATTAGTTAAAGGCCAAGATAACCTCAAAATCAAAACTTTTCGCTTGCACTGTGAAATCGTAGGCTGCAGACTGCTTTTTGCATTGCATTTTGCTAGACAGGGTTTGCTTTAGGGAGAATAATTATTTAGTCCCCCGGACCCCATATATTTCAGTTATTGGGTCCCCTCTTATTTATTTAGCGTACTGTTTCAAAAAAAATCACGTTCATTACTAATATTTTCTTCTACTCTTTCAATGCCAGTTGAATTATTACTAGTAACCGAAGGTGAATCGTATAAAAATTTTCCTTGACTAAAAAGTCCGTCATTACTCTAGGCCTCTTACAAGCCTTGCTGTCAGGAATTTCACTTTCACTCTGCTTTTATGTCGAAAAACCTTAGCTATGATGTCGGTGTTCACATGTTACGTTTTAGCTAATTAACAATTAAAAATCGCACCAGTCATAGAGAATTTTACAAGCTAACTTGACCAGACAAAAAATCCGTATATAAATTTAGCGTCTTCCCGGACACTTAAAATTTCAAAATCACGTCCAACTGATAAGTATTAGCATAATTTACACTAATTTTAGCGTTAACGTCGACCCTGGCTAGGTCTGGTAAATCCGCTATCTGGTAAGCACTTTCGCAAGAACAGCCTGGTAAATAAAGACTGGGAGAACCATAGCACCTCCATTTAAGAAGCACCCTACCCCAAAGAAAACTACTGAAGTGGTGACCAAAGCAAAGGCTAGCATTTAATCCATAAATCCCAAAACCAGCATTAGAGACAAATGTAAGTCGCATATGAACCAAGATTTGCAAATGTAAAGATAGCGCAAGGCCAATATCCATAAATTATTGCCATGCCAATTGCAGAATGCAAAATGAACCTCGCAGAAAAGATGGTCTATGGAATGCCTGCATTGAAAGCTCTGTGCCCTTGATCGCACACTGTTAAGGGCGGTTCACATTCAGCGACTTCGTGGCGTGAAGTGTTTTCCCGAATCCAGGTGTCACAAAGCCAAGCATGTTAAGATGCGGAGCCGTTTCACATTCAGCAGGAACGAAGCGGGTAGCTATGCAAGTTTCTTTCTTTTATTCTCCCCCCCCCCCCCCCCCCCCATCCCTGCCAGCTAGGAAAACTCTGCTTTGATTGGATGTTAGATGAGTCGTTCATTCATCCAGTCTCTGTTGCTTTCTAGGCATCGTGTGTATATATATATATCGTTAAAACATGGCTTTTTTGGGAACCACCCTCTATAGTGGAAACTCTGATGTCATTTTCTTAGCCAGAATACAAAGAATAACGGATGGTGGCAGATAGGGCTTCAATTTGAGAATAAACTGACTGACAAATGGCATTCGAAACAGGTAATAAAATAGCTGCCACAGTATTTCTTATTCAAGTTTTTTTACTGGCAAAACACACTGGCAAAACTGGCATAGGTACACTGTCCATTAGCAATATTGCTTATTGTTTAAGTCCTCTGGAAACCAGATGCATTCATATACTTGACATATTGTTGTGTTGAACCATTCTCAAAATATTTCCTGACTCATGCATGAAATTTTCTGAGCAAAATACTTGACAGGTAATGAAAATTCAAATTCAAATTCTTGAATGACCTTGGTTTTAAATCACAAGCAGTGGGAACTTATGGGTACCACTGGTATTTAACACGTCACAGTGATGCAATCCTTTTTGAGTTTTAAAGCCAGGAGACATTTTTTCACTCTGTGAAGCCAAAATCTTTTGAGGGAGTGCCTTCCAATTTAGTCCTGATTTATCACAGTTGTGATTTGATCTCTAACCAACCTCGATGCATTTTATTTAAAAGATTATTCGATAATCACTAACTAATTCACTCTCGACTCTAAGCTTTTCACCCTGTATTGGGAACTGATGAATACCATGACAGTGAATTTATTAAATCTCCTTTTACTAACGAGTTAAATAAATGAATAAATAAAATAAAACAAAATAAAAGTCACAGTATGTCCTGAAGAAACTTGAGGTTTGGTGTAATTGGATGAACTTGAAGAAACTGAAGAAATGACTAAATCTCAGATGCTAATGTAGAAGTTGACAGGAAGGTGGAGAATCGAATTTTTGGAGATACGGAGATAAGGTGATGAAGAAGAAATGTTCGGAATTTTTGAAGTAATGTCCAAAAAATTATGATAAATTATAATGTTTTCGCACGATTTTCTCTCATCATCAGTTTGAATCTCATTTTGGGAGGAAAAAAAAATCAATGCTTGAAATTCTGCAGCCATCCTTCACTTGCATACATATCCACCAAGCCTCTAACTGAAATCATGAGAATGGGTCCAGAAATTGACACCACTTGGCTTCGTTTTTGAATAAACAACAAACTGATACAATACATCGTCCAAGTGAGCATTACTAGCAGATATCATTGTTTTGTTATACGAGATTTCACATTTCCATCAACGGATTCCAGATACGAGATTTCACATTTCCATCTTACTTATCATTATCTTCCAATTCCACATGACTTCGCAATAATTGTAGCAGTTTCTCAGCTATGTAAAAGCTTCTGATAAAAAGGCTTTCGTTTTTCTGCCATCGCATGGGATGGGAACAGGAAATATTGCACTCCTGGTGGAGACATTACTAATTCCTCTGCCAATTACCTAGTGAGTGAGAGTGACAATTAACAGTACGTGATGATTAATCAAGGTTCTACTGTACAGTCAGAAAATTTCATAATTAATAATCATGAAGAAAACCACTGGAGAATGTAACGAAAGTAAGCCAATATGATACACATTTTTTATAATTTATTTAATTAACAGCAGTTAACATGTGTAGAAAAACCCATCTTAATTTACAGCAAAAGCGAAACTAATTAAGATGGCATGTATGTAATACTAAACCAACCCTCCTTACGATTTCTCATTACATGATGTTAAATTTGAAACAAACTGTTTTAATTATTGTAGGTTTTTCGTACATACAGGGCGAGTATAAAAAGTATCGGGAAAAGTTTTGGAAAAATAGATTTATTTCAGATATTGCTACAAAACCTTAAAATTCTTCAAAGTACAGTAGATTCTCGTTTTTACGAACTCTGTTTTTACGAAATTCCGGATTTCACGAAGTAATTCTGAAATCCCGACCCAATTTCATACTTTTCTTGTAATAAACTGTCATTTTTACGAGGTTTTTTAAAACAAAATACGGTTTTTACGAAGCTATCAACAGTAATTAATAGTAAAATTTTCATTAATTAAACCAATCACTTTAAGTTTTCTCTAATTGGTCATGTAGCAAACAAATCATTTTGCTTCCATTACTTAAACATGTGTTTACGCTGTGTTATGAGACAGTTTCGATATGAGAAAATTGATTCGTAAGCTGGTTTCAATTTCGATATCAGAAATGTCGAAAGTAGTATGGTTGAGTCAGTTGATGCAAACGTCAAGCAGACATTAGTGATACTGATTTCAAAGAATTCGAAGCATGGGAAAACTTAAAAAGTAGGTTGAAATTCAAAAGTAAATTTTCTGAGTTTGTTGGTAGTGGTAACTTCGTCTATTATTTGTCTGTGATTTAATCAAAGATGGCGTCGTAGAAGCCGAGATTGATGATAATGACGACAAAGAAGCTCAAGAGGAAGCCATAACATTGTCGGACATTAAAAACTCTTTAAATACACTGCAAAAACATTTATACTCTATGAAAAATCCCAAAATTTTTTCAAATCATTATTTTCTCAAAGTTTCTGGTCTGGTTTTTACGAAGTTCAGATTTTACCTATAAATCTTGTTGGTCTCCAGAGATTCGTAAAATTTTTTTATTACATTTCTCTTTTTATACGAAATTCGGATTTACGAATTCCCCCTGAGATTCGTAAAAACGAGAATTCACTGTACATCCCTTGAGCGTCGACACACTTTTACCAGCGGCTTTTCCAGACTCGAAAACTCCCTGGTAGGCGGATTCCGGAAGGTCTTTAAAGGTGCCCGTGCAAGCTTCTTTGACGCACTTAGGATCCAATGGTGGTGTCCTTTGAGGGAGGATTTCACTTTTGGCAATAGGAAAAAGTCTGCTGGGGCCAAGTCGGAACTGTAAGAGGGTTAGGGAATCGCCAAGACACCATTTTGCATCAGGTGGTCGGTCACCCTGGAGCAGGTGTGGCTGGGTGCATTGTCGTGATGCAATTTCCAATTCAGGCTATCTACAGATTTTCTGAAAGTCAATTTAGTGACTTTTTGGGGACGATATAAAAAAAATTTCCTGACCTAATTTAATTATCTTTAATGCAAAAAAAAAAATTTTTAAGCATTTTCCCCTGACTGGAGTGACCAGAATTTTTCCATGACCAAATTTTAATTCCACTACTCGGAATTTTCGTGACCCATTTTCCAATTTCACTACTTTTTCATGACTTTTGTGACCATTTTGCAATTTCGCTACTTTTTCGTACTTTCGTGACCTGCAATTTCTGGCGATGTCTGGCCTCACCCAGTTAACCGACAGTCTGAATTCTGCACTTCACGCACACGTTGCATGTTGGTTCTTGACGTCGACGGCCGTCAAGCGCGGGGCCATCTTTGAAGAGCTTGTGCCACTTAAAAACTGCAGTTTGTGACATGCTTTCACACTTGAACACTTGTCCAATGTCTCTGTACCCAATTTTCCCAGTCCAACACAAAATTTGATGGCGTACCGCTGTTCAACCGTTCTCTGCATTTTGAGCTTGCACAGAGTCACTCGACAGGGGTCCACTAAACCTTTGATCTAGCCTGAACAGACGCTCGCAGACGACTGACGCCTGGCGTGTTTTGAAGGTCAGATCCCATATCACCGAGCACGTTCAGTGCGAGCGTGTTGTGAACTACAGCCACGTCAGGAAAAAATTGTTCCCGATACTTTTTATAGTGCAGCTAATGAAAAAACTGATTTTTTTTTGAATTAGCAAAACTATGTATGGTACTTGCAATTTTAGTATTCCCCAATGCATCACTTTGGGGATCTCAGGTTGTAAAGGAATGTTATCCTGCACCTCAAGGCAAGATAATGGTACCCAAAATTATGCGCAATTTGAAAAATTGCGTATAATAATTCAATAATTAATCCAGAGAAAATAGGATGGGAGGAAGGTTATTCAAACGAAGTTGTATATAATATTTACTATACAGGGTGTTGCAGATAACTACAGGGCAGTATAACAGGAAGCCTACCCGCTAGATTTCAAGGGCCGGCTCAACATCAAATGATAATTGGGTAATTTTATCAAAAACATGACAGTTTTGACATTAATCCCCCTCCCCGACTGTGGAAACTGCTGGCTGCTGCAGGCCACCTTCATCTTGCTCCATTCTGCCAATTGACCGAGCCGGCCCCTGCAATCAAGCGGGTAGGCTTCCTGTTATACTTCCCTGTAGTTATCTGCAACACCCTGAACATTACATTAACTATTAAGTGCAGTTGCCAAGTGGGCAACCACTCCAGAAAATCGGGTTGCCAACTTGTAAATTTGGTTGCCGAAATTAAAAGAGATAGAAATAGAATGAAACTTAGCCAAAAGGCTTAGCTTTACTCCAGGGTTCGTATACTTGATCAAAGATAAAATTCCATAACTTTTCCAAAACTTTTCCAGGCAATTCAATACATTTTCCAAAACCATAGTCTTTTATAATGTTAAGGATAATATGTTTATATAATTTATAAATAATCACTAAGAAAACATTACCTCTGTTCAAAAATTTTTTTATTATGTACAATTTCAAGCATTTCACATTCAGTTCTTTTAGTTCGAGTACTTTCCTATTGATGTAGTTATCAATTTGTATAATTTCAATTTGTTTTGTTTTGGCATGGCTATGTAGTGCATTTGATTGCGATAGAAGTGACAAAGCTCCTTTTTCTTCTGTTTTTGTTGCAAATATCAATTTTTATTTGTTTTGATTTTTGTTTCATCTCATGAATTTCTTCTTCACACGTTGTGCTAGCTTTTTCTTTTTTTTATTTTCTTCTAAAAATTCATTATATTTTTGTCTTGCACTTGCAGCAAAATTCAATAATTTCTAGTCCTATTTTAATATTGGAAAGTCCTCCAATGGAATCAATATGATCAGTAATCATTCTTTGTGCAACTAAAAGTTTTTTCTGTCATTCTCCACTGCAGTGTTTTGTTAATTGAAAACCCTCTTTCCACTGTTGCCTGACCATGGGAAAGTAACAGCAACTGTTTAATTAGATGCAAAACTTTATCATGTATTTTATTCTTTTCCATATCATCAAAAAATAAAGCATCTAAATAGGTCAAGGTACTTTCTTTAAATTATCATAGAAGTTAAAAAAAGATTCTGGATTTTGTAGATAATGTTCAAACTGTTTTAAGATTTCATCTGCCTCATCCTCCTCAGTTCTGTTTGCATCGATCATAATTTGTAAAATCTTAATGTAGCAGAACAAAATTTCTTATTTCATTTTTCTTACACTTGATTAAAGAAAATTTAATTTTCATTTATTACTTATTTAAGACCTATTACATTAATGCCAATCAATTATTTATTATCAAATGCAATCATCAGAATAAATCTGATTAATCACCGACACTATTCAGAGTTCGAGTTTCTTCTGACTCACAGACACTGGTATTTGTTTCAATAATGCCACCAATACCTCCAATTCCACTTTACAATGTCAGTTTCAGGCCTTCTTGTTTTTTCTTATGATAGGGAATGGTAAAGGGCCTTTCACACCAAATGCCAGTGTCTAATATCATCATTTGTTAATTTGTCTATTATCATCATTTTGTAGCATTATTTCCATCAAATCAGTAAGCACAGAAAAGAAATTAATAAATGTAAGCTGGAGATAATGCTCCAAGGTAATGATATCAGAAAAAATGGTTGGTTGGTTGGTTTGTTGGTTTATTAGAATTTTTTTGCGTCAACTACTAAGGTCATTTTGCACCTTTTACACAAGTTCTATCTGTACGAAGCCCAGGACAAACACGAACATCCATGCCCACGGCGGGATTCGAACCCACGACCAGGTGGACTCGAGAACTAGAAAACCTACACCCTAGCCTTCTCAGCTCAGAAAAAAATTCCACGACCTGGATTCGAGCCAGGAACCACAAATATCACGCTTGTTGCCTCTACCAATTGGGCTATCGTGGACTTGGTACAGCAAGGTAGGTAAAGATTCTCCAGGTATCCATAAAGGCTATGAGGTAATCTAGGAGAATGGGGACCATGAATGGATATTTTTTTTTTTAATAATTGTTTTTTATAGATTTGGACACGTTGAACATGAAAATCGTGGCCAAAAACACTAATAACTTTTAAAAATTTATGAAATTTGATTTTAAAAACGAAAAACCAAGCCCTACTTGAAAACTATTTCTGATTGGATTTCCTCGACTTGACGTCACGATCCACTTGCTATGCTATACTTCATGCTATCGTACATTGAATAAGATCTCACATCATCGCTGTCCTTTTGTCGTAGTTTTTTTTCATATTTAATAGAAAATATTATCATGACCGACACAGGATATCAAAAAGGACAATCTGATAATTTGCCGAAGAACGACGTAAGCTTTGCGGATTTTATTTAGAAGTGACGAATGTTATGTTTCGGCCGAAAGTTCGAAAGACTAAAGCCATTTCTTTGGCTTACATTCTCATTCTTTGTAAGAACTTACAAAATATAATTTAATATCCCTGTAAACCTAAAAGTTCGGGAAGAAAATATTTTTATTTTGAAGGAAAGAGCTATAATTTTCTTATTTAGTGGGGATGCGATTGGCCGCGTTGCTTTGTATTACAGATACACTGGTTTCAATTTTAATGATTAAACGAAACGTAAAACCCTCAAACATGAAATTTGACAGTTATTTATCGCACAAATTTTGTATGCATAATACATAAAAGTGTATTACGAATAAAGTTTTCATATATATTTAACGAAATAAATCGTAATGGCAAGCCACTGCAGTTCACTGCTTCAGGCAGCATATCCGAAAATAATAAAAGCCATTTTATTTTTATAAGATTTAAAATAAATAAAACTAACTTTCGAAATGTACTATACAAAAAATATATTTAAGCAGCTGCTGATATTCTTAAATATATTTTTGTACTAGCTGATTTGCCTGGCGTTGCTCGGGCTGTTTGTTTGGTGAAATTTTGCAATATCAGAATTCACAGGTTTTCTGATACCTCAACCGCCTCTAGTGAGCTAAAGTCATAACGGAACAGTGAGCTAAAGTCATAACCCCCTAATAGCCAGTGCGCGAAGTTTTCTTCTTTGTTACGTACGCTATGGGGATCCCCTAAAAATTATTTTTATACTAATATTTATCAAAAATATTTCTTTATAATTGTAATAAAAATAGAATTTATTTTTGTGTGACAACCAATATGGATGTACTTCTTTATTATTTGATTATTTTGTCCCAGACGGTGAAGGCTTGCTCCACTTGCAAAGTTAATCAGTGCATGCAGTATCATGAGGAATTTATTTCAAGCCAAGCGTGTGAAAATACAAGTTGGCATACAAGTCAGCACCAACTTGATGACATGTTTTTGATAAGCTAATATTTACGGTAAATAATTCTTGTTGAAATATAATAAGGAAAAAAATAAATCACATTTCAGTTTCAGTCAGTAAACAGTAAAATTAATAAATTTCACATTAAATATAAGCTTATACAACATGACACACTTTTTAAATTGTATTTAAATAAATATTAAGTATTTTGAGTCTAATATAAATAGTCTTACTCAGCTGGACAACCACAGTATGCATCAGTATTTTATCTGTTCCAAAATTTATGCATGCTGAATACCATCCATACTTCTGTGAAGCTTTCACTATGCCAAAACATCCTGCTTGTTTACTTGGTAAATTTTCAGCAATCAAAATTCCTTTAACATATTCAGCCAAAGCATAGGGTAGATGTACCAGTAGTTGACAGTGCACCAGTAATTGACAATCCACGATTTAAAGGTTTTTAATAAAGTAACAAAGCAAGAAAAGGAACTGGGGTTGCCACCTCTTATTAAACAACGTATTAGGCTTCCCAGAAAAGTAAAAAACTAGGAACTTTGCTCCCTGTTAGGCCCGCAAACACGTGTCGATTGTTCAATGCCTTATCAAGTCGAAAAAAACTTATAATGAACCACTACGCGAGGGTTTGAGTACTTGAATTTATTTCGTGAATGTTATGCAATATTTGTTATTAATTTTACGTGAACCTTTTTGTGTGATCAGTGGACAATACTTCTAGTAGTAACAGAATTTCTGATGACTAATTTGTTAACTGTTTTAATCCACCGTCAATTACTAGAACCCAGATATGTAGTGTCACTAGTAATTGACATAGCCTGTCAATTATTGATAATTTCTGTGTTAAAAAAAAAAAACGAACACAAAATATACTAATGTGGTTTAGAATGTAGGGTAATAATAAGGAAACATGATGGTTTTAAGTGTAACTTCTGAATTTCCAGTATTTGACCTAACTGTGTCAATTATAGGAACTTGACTGTCAATTTCTAGATCACCCACTTTGACATAAATCTTCTAGACCCTATTCTCCGATTCTTTTTTTTTGTCCTGAATCTTGTCACAGAGATGATCAACAGATAGCCCAGGAAAAGTTATCTTCCAATAAGAAAACTATATTCTGTTTACTATGATAAGACGTAGCATAGGATGAATTGGATGAATTTTGCAAAGTAGGAGAACAGTTGTCAAAAATCAAGTTTTTCTATGAACAAATTGTTGGCCAAGATCTGATGATACTACACTACTGGAAAACACCTTCATTTTCTATGGTCTTTGCACTCTACATGGGAATAGACTGATTTTATTTATTATTTCAAAGGGGAAAAAAGATAAATGATCAATATGAACAACTTAAGTTTTAAAAAGCACAATTTTAGTTATGTTAAATACTTTACACATTCTTAAAAATGCTTGATTTCTTCTGCTACTTTTGAATGTTATCAATTTTTTTTGTAAAAATATATAATAAAAATGTGTAATTAAAATATTGTCAATTACTGGTGAAACTGCCTGTCAACTTCTGGCACATTAACTGTCAACTACTGGTGATTCATGCATTAGTTAGGAAAAAATTTAATAACTTAATAGCTTTTCAAGATACAATAATTGTACAGAGATTGGCGCATTCTGCATTCTATTTACAATTTAATGGTATAATTAGAAAAGTTTCAAAATACAATTTGATTTACGTACACAATTTTGTTTCACAGTAATGTCTTAAACTGTCAATTACTGGTACATCTACCCTATTTATACTTTTTTGCAGAAACGTGTTTGGTAAAATGTCTTATTACTTCATCAGTGATTACTGGAAAACTTGACAGAGATTTGCCCCATCGTTTGTGATGCTGTTTCAATGCACTTGCATGTTGATACTGAGATCACGCACTGTAGATTGAAATTCCCGCCCACTTTTATACTTTATTTAACGCCTACAGGTGGCATCACGGGTATCGCGCATGTGCAGAAAGTTAAAGGAAAACCCATGAATTTGAATATAAACGAAAAAGCCTTAATAAAGTATACAGGGTCTGGACACATTAATATGACCACCTGCTAGTATCTGGAATAGCCACCTTTGGCGGCAAGCACAGCAGCTAGTTGACGTGGCAGAGAGTCAATAAGTCCTCGAAAGGTGGTTGCAGGTATCTGGGACCATTCGGCAATCAGTGCATGCCATAATTCCATCACCATCCGTGGTGGAGGGTCCAGCTTGCAGACATGGCGATCGAGATGGTCCCACAAATGTTCAATGGGGTTGAAGTCCGGGGAGTTTGGTGGCCATGGGAGTAGTTTGAATTCATCCTCATGCTCCTCGAACCAGTCGTGGACAATTTTGGCAGTATGGCAGGGAGCATTGTCCTGTTGAAAGGTGCCATCACCCTGAGGAAACACTGTTGACATGAAGGGATGTACCTGGTGTGCGACAATCGTCAGATAACGAACAGCATTCAGTGTACCCTCCAGTGGTATCAGTGGACTCGGACCATACCACGAAAACATCCCCCAAACAGTCACACCTCCCCCACCAGCCTGTCGTCTGCCAACGATGGTGTCGGGATGCCTGTTCTCAGATGCTTCCCAGCGAATTCTCCATCGTCCGTCCACTCTGTTCACCAGAGACAGCGACTCATCAGAGAAAGCAACCCTTTGCCACTCAGCCGAGGTCCAATGGCTCTGCCCATGACGTGTTAATGGATGCTACTACACGTCTGCTGTTGTCAGCTTTTAATGATATGCAATGATTTTTCATCTGCATACCATGGGTCGTTCCAACATGTTCGAGGAGAGGTGGTCATATTAATGTGTCCCGACCCTGTATATTCACTTTGGAAAAATGAAAAGAATTCTTTTAAATGCTGGCACTAGAATTTTGTGTCCAATTGGGTTCACCCAGGAAAATTCGACATTGCATCCTTAACATTATAAAATATCAATGAAAGGCTAGGAGTATTGATTTATTTCTGTCTATATTAAAAAACACTTAATAGATGGATTGAGAGAGTTAAGGAACTCTGCGTACATCCTCATCAGCATCTCTCATCAACGTGTAACCGTTTCAATATAGTGGTATTCAGTCACAGAGCGTGGAATCCTGTCCTGAAAGTGGTTGTTTATATTGACAGTATCAGTTTTAGCAGCAAGGATTGGCACCTCACACAATCAGTTCAGATCTTTAGAATTTTCTAATACGTTTAGGTAAACATTATCTATAACTTCTCTGAAGTAAGTTACTAAATCTATATCTTCTCTAAATAAATTTACTAAATTGCAAAAACCATATGAAAAATAAATTTTCTCCAGTTATTAGCTCATGAGGAAAGTACCCACACATTTTCAGGAAAAGCTTGAGCAGTTGCATGCCTAGAAATTGTATTCTCTTATTTATTTTAGAATAATTTCTTACATCTCTCCAACGATCTTAATAAAAAAAGAAATAATAATGATTTTTATTCTATTTATTTATTACTTTTTATAACTATCCTCCTTAAAACATGAATCATTAAGGCAAGCATCGTACCTGACGAAAAAGACAGGCCCTGGCCAACACCTCCTAGAGAGAAGGCATGCGGACTAAAGGTGTATACATTGTTACATCATATCATCAAGCGGCCAAATTTAGGGCTTATTATTGGTAGAAATACGATTAACAATAGCCACTTAATGATGATGTAACAATGCATACACCTTTGGTCCGCAGGCCTTCTCTCTAGGAGGAGTTGGCCAAGGAGTGTCTTTTTCGTCGGCTGCGGCATGTATTAATATCATAAACCATTGTTCACCCAGTCAATTGCTGAGGAAAACTCCACGGGCTGATTGTTCACACATGCAAGGAAACAAATATAAACCAAGTCTATTTCATATATATAAAGATTATTAATTTCTAAGTTTTTAAGAGACTTATCTCCTGTTTTAGATTTTTTCCGTCATTATGATAGTATTACACGGCTGTGTGTTAAATTTTAACTTTATAGCTTACTTTTAACTTGCCTTTTAAAACCAGACAAACATACTTACATTGCTTTTTATATGTATAGATAATATATTTCCAAAAGTTTGTTTTATTATAAATCGTAATAAAAAGTTTACTCTCGCTTATGGTTTTTTTTTTTTTAAAATTGTACTTGACATTGTGTGTATAGCAAGCATTAAAATCTTTGAAATAAACTTTTAACTTGTGAAATTGTAAATTTTAGTGAACATTATAATTAGGAAAACTGTTGTGCTCACAGTAAATAAAATAAATAAGTAAAAAAAAAACAAAAAAAAAACAAACAAACCAAACTTGCTATTCAGTCTCCCCCTCCATCTCCCCCCCACACCCCATTAATATTTTATTGACAAGTTGTTAGATTTTTTAAATGATATATTGCACATGCGCTTTTTATTTAATTAAAAAACTTAATTGCATTAAAAATATTAAATAAAAAACCTGCGTCGAAATGGTCTTCATAAAAATACATTGTTGATTTTTCTCCGATAGCGTGACGAGTGTTATCAGGGTTCGTACACTTGATCAAAGATAAAATCCCATGACTTTTCCAAAACTTTTCCAGGAAATTCAATACATTTTCCAAAACCATAATCGTTTATAATTTTAAGGATAATATATTCATATAATTTATAAATAATTATTATGAAAAAATTAAATCTGTTCAAAAAATACTTTATTATGTACAATTTCAAGATTTCACATTACAGCACTTTTAGTTCGAGTAGTTTTCTATTGATGTCGCTGTCAATTTGTACAACTTTTACCAAGTTTTTTTAACAAGGCCGAGCTTAATGCGTGAAGAAGGAAGGATGATTTTGTGTGGTTCTTAATGTAGTGCAAACCAATTGCTCTGCTTGTGCCATAGAGAAAGAAAACAGCAGTACTTCGTATATCCCTACCAGTGCTGCCACCAGGAGATGTTGATCTTTCCCGCAAGTAGGGGTCCCGATTTCCCGCCATCATCATAAACATCGATATCAAAATATCGTTGCTCAGATATCGATAATATCGATTAAAACCATTTAAAGAAAAAAAAGAAAGGATTTTTCTCAAATTTTTTATCTTTTTCAACTACAAAGCATCATGCACCCCCCCTCCAAAAGATTTTCCTTGAGTGATGGAAAAGAAATTTCTCATTGAAAAAATTAAAAGTGCTTTAATATTTTTATATTTTACATATTATATTTTTTTCTTTACAAAAATCTGGGGGTCTCAATTTCCCACATTTCACTCTTTCCCGCAGGACATCCCACAAAAAGTTCAATTTCCCGCAAATCGAGAAATTTCCCACAAAACGGCAGCCCTGATCCCTACTGCAAATCTATCAACAAAGACAATGTATTTTAATTTGTTTCTTTTCAGGCCAGATTGTTTCTCTAACCATGTTTCCTCAAACCATTCTTTTACACACCTTGCTTTGTTACAAGGAGCATTGTTATTTTTGTAAGGAATAGTCCAATACCAAACTGTTGCCACTTGTTAGCAGTGTAGAATTGTCAAAATTGTCAAGGCATGGCTATATCCAGTGATGCCGCTAGGCAAAAATCAGCGTGGCGCAGCGCCATGCTGCCCTTTGCCCTGCTGCCCCTCGGCGCTGCACAAACGCAAATAACTGAATCCAATAAATGCCAACAATGTGCGGCTTAAGTATTCATTGGAGCTTATCATGGTGGCGTGAGAGATTTAAAGCCTAAATACTTTAATTAAACTACTAAGTACATTCATTTCTAATATTAAGTAACTGCATCAGTTTAGTTCAGTGATGGGCAAACTACGGCCCGCGGACCGCTTCAGTTTTGTTTTTTTTCAGCTCGCTACCGGATTCCATGCGGTCCGCAAGATTTAGAAATATGCACAAAAGAGACCAGAAATTAGATAATTTGAAATTATTTTTAGGGCAACAGTGTACTTTATATTAAAAATCTTTAATAAAAAAACTTGCCCATCACTGGTTTAGTTGGTAACCGTGACGAGCTGTTCATCGCGTTACTCCTTGTTTTTTTATCCTCCACTCTGACAAGACGAGCCTTCTGTGTTCGTGTGCGGTGGTTTCTTGTGGTCGCTTTACTGTCAAAACAACAGCTTCGTCCACGAGAAGAAGTATTCCTCAATAAGCTTTCATGTTTAAATTAGCATTAATAAAATATTGAGGAATAATACAGATCAGCTCATGTGAACTGTTTATAAGGACATACGGGAATCCAGCCAACCATAAGAAGGATCAGGCAGTCATATTTTTGGCCTGTATAAAGTTTAAAAATGTTAATGCAATCATTATTCGCAATTTTATGCTGCAAATATAGTGCATAAATTGTTGAAAAACATACTTTAAAAACTATTGAGGACTGTACTACCAGATGATGTATTTTCGTGGCATCACAAAGTAAAGAAGAGATTACCCTAGAAGAAATTAGAAATTTAACATGCCCTAATCTATACAGATTCCGAAATTAGCATTATCCCTTAAAAATATAAATGAAATGCATGTACTTTTATTAACTTTAAAGTAAGAATCTAGCTGCATTCAGTGCCCCATTGCCTTCGAGCACGCCATGCTGCCCTTTGTTTCTGTAGCCATCATTGATATAAATTTTTATTTGTTTCAATTTTTGTTTCATCTCTTGAATCTCTTCTTCACACTTTCTGCTTGCGCCAGTTTTGTTTTCTTTTTCTTTTAATTTCTTATTTTCTTATATTGAATCTATACCAGGTAATCGGCATTTTCTAGCCATAAGTCATTAAATGAACATTTACCTGGCATTATAAATAACATAAAAATCAGTATAAGAAATAAATTTAGAAATAATAATACAGCTCAGAAAATGTGCAAACCACGTTAGGATCAGAATAGTTATGATAGCAGAATTGTTGCGCAGATAATGAATGCCATAACTGGAAAGTCATAACTTATGACTCATAGGCTACAGGGCTCCGCCATTGGCTAGTTCGTATAATCTTGGAAGCCTTAGTATAATCTTCCAAAAAAAATAAAAAATAAAAAGGAAATTTTTAAGAAGTGGTGGTTTATTTCATTTACATTCTTTGAAAATTTTTTCCAAAACTACATTCAGAAAACATTTATTTTCCAAAATTTCCAGGCCTAGAAATTTTATTTTGATTTTCCATGGCTTTTCAGGTTTTCCATGACCCATACGGACCCTGGTTATCCTTTCTCGCTGCCAAAAATAATTTCTTTCTTTTCTCAGGGTTTTTAGGACCTGTTAAAAAACTGTTTATCAGGTATTGCTTTTGAAACGTTTGTACGAAACACTATCTGGGTTTATACATGGTTTTCTTGTCAATATTTTCAGGAGATGTAGTACAGTCAACGAAGGAGAAAGCCATAAACTCAGGATAGCAGGAGGATTGTGACATCACGGCACAGAGTGCTATGACGCAGCGTTTTTATGAGGTCCTATCTTTCATCATTTTTTTAAATATAACTATACATTTTTAGAAAAAAACGAATTATCATTCTGTGATATTGATAACGAATACTATCGAAAACAATTTTTTAAAATTTTCATGCACGTTCCCCATTCCTGATCTGTGACGTTGCTCGCCCTCTCATTGGGTTTCCATTTTGACTACCTTGTAGTCTTTATGAACACCCGGAAACAGCCTTTCTGTACTGTGTCCATGATAGCCCAATTGGTAGAGGCAAGGAGTGCGATACTTACGTTTCCTGGTTTGAATCCTGGTCGTGGAATTTTCCCTTCATTTTTTCCTGATTACACCAATCACAGGAAATCATTTAATTATTCTTTTTTAATATTTAATTACTTTCATCATTGAAAAGCACCTTTCATAATCTGCAATGTGTCGGAAGGCACAGCAGAACATCCAGAAGCATTCTTCCATTCAGATCCAACAGACTCAATAACACTCCCCCAAAAGGAGAATTTTTTAATGTTTCCATAATTGCCATGTTTTATGGTAGAAGTATGTAAAAATTATTTAACTCATTCATTCTGATAAGACTGCATTAGATAATAAATAATTTTTTTAATGTAATAGTATACAAATAATTAAATATATGAACTTTTAATGAAAAGAAATGTAAAGAAATAAAATAATAAACAATTAATTATCTAAAGTGAGCCAATGTGGAATAAAACAGGTAAATGAAAGTGAGAGTCTTGTGGAGATCTGGTGGAGTAGAAGAAAACCACAGGTGAATGCAAGGGAAAGTAGACGAGTAGGAGTAATAGTAGGTATGTTCTAGAGGAGTGAAGGTCTTATAGAGGAATGTTAGATATAAAATATATGATAGGTCTAAAATACCGATACAACGAATTATACTTTAATGAGTATGTTTAAAAAGTATGAGTATGTTCTTGATGTTTTCTGGGAGTATGTTTTCAATTATACTTCAATTTTTTTCCAACTTTTGGGGAAATTTTTGTATGACTCTGAATTGAGGAAAATATCTCATACAGATCATTACAGAATTACTTAAAAATTGTGATACCTCCTCCTTTTCTGGCCAAGCTTTGAATTATTTTCAGCCAATTCTACAGTTGCATCATTAAACGTGTCATTATAGCTTTGTAGAATAACTAGATATCACAACATTTGCTGGTGGATATTTCTCATAATTGTCAATTTTCAAGATGCGGGTCCCCAATGGCACTTATAAACGTCATTTCGACAACGATTCCCCAACTGGTGGCCTATACCCAGGTCTGCTGACAAATTCGATTGGGATTGGTGATTTGTTCTGCTGGAAGTCGATGGTTATACTCCCAGGCAACCAGTAACAGTGACCGATTACAGCAGAGATAAAAAAAAAAAAAAAAAAAAAAAAAAAAAAATTTCTTGTGCCCATCAGTGAAAAGGGAGTCCAATTGTCTTACAAAAGGGCCAGGTGATAAATATATCATAGATTTTTTGCCAATAAGTGTTTCTAAACGCATAACAAAATAGGGACTGAGCAAACTTGTTTCTCGGGCCCAGTCAGAGACTAAACCGTCACTGACCAGCAGTAATAAATTCGTTTGCCAGAATGAATTTTCAGTATCCCGGTTGTCAACTGGGCAACCAGCAATGATAAACAGATTGCCAGAATGATTTCTTGGTAGTCTCTAGCAACCAGGCAACCACTAATTTTGAACCCTGGTACATTTATTCACTTTTTTCCCTCTGCTTACCAAACTTGCATATAATAATCCAATAATAAAACCTGACAAATTTTAAGTTTTAATAGGCAAAGCCTAAAATTTTAAATTGCTGTTAAGAAAACCTGGGATGATGCTTTCTTTCTGGAGAACATCCAAGGTTTTCTCAGCAGCTTTTTAAAATAGATGGCCAGCAGAGACGTCTGTCAGCACAGTGGGTTAGCATTTGTCTTTTGGATGAAATCTACGGGGTTGTGCATAACCTTTTGCTAGGGGGCTGCGACTTAAACCGCAGCGTTGTAGCACACTCTTATGACGCTTCGGCAGAGAGTAGTTCATTGTGCGTCTATTGGTACCAAACAAATATGGCTGGTTTAATAAATGACAGTGAAGAGCAGCGTTTCATGGAGAGAGTTCGTGCAGGACACCTGACATCTGTGCTGAAGGACATGGAGTACGATACTGCTCTGTTTGAAACACTCCTCCGCTCCTACCCAAAACGGATGCGTGCTGTTCGAGAAGCAGGTGGTGGCCACACTAAATATTGATGTGATAAAAGCAGAAATAAACGTACTTTTTGATTATCAACCGCAGAACATTCCACTTAGTTTTGTTTATTTTCCAGACCCCTAGCAAAAGGTTATGCACAACCCTGTACATTAGGTTCAAAAAGTACGCCAAATTACGTAGTCATTAACAGTATGAAATGCAGTACATGAATGCAACTAATCTTAATGATATCAGCTGAGGAAGTTAGGGGACACTATTCCGCTTTTTTACTGATGTTTGCTACCAACCGAAGTTTTTAAAGATATCGAGAGTAAACTTTTGAATTATCTTTCAAATGGGTACATTTTCCATGGCAAAGAGTACAAAAAAAATACAATTCGAAATGCTTTCGTAAAAGCAGGAATTACCCCTCCTGTAGATGATTCAATCAAGAGAAGAAACTGTAATTAAGATTTTAAATAAATTTATTCCTGGTATAACAGAATATTAAATGTAATGAATAAATTTTTATTTTGTTTTATGATCATTTATTTTGAAGACTTCTTTCTTCATTTTATGAATATATAAAAACTCTAAAGCCTTTAAAAAACCTGAAAGTGAAACTTCAGACGACCATAATGCACTGCATATTTGTAGAAATATGACAGAGCACTTCCTATCTCTGAATCACTATTCTTAGGTACATATATTGCATACTATAATCCATTGTGCATTATAAATGGAAAATTTTTCTGTAAACATAGTAATAATTTTAAAGTTTTTTTTTTATTAACTAAAATTATGGTATCCTTCTATTACAAACCCACGTGTCCTTAATCATATAGTTGGCCACACTCCTTAAATTTTTGCATTTTTTTTGGTTTATATGAAAAAAAAACAACAGTAATTTGTGTTGAATGATTTTCAATCTTGCCAAAACTTAAAGGACAACTCTAAGGTCACATACAACTTTACTTAAATCGAAAGACTAACCTATTAATAACATCATACCATATTTAATTTTTTTAAATTCGAATCATAAATGTGTGAAAAACGAAAATTCCGAGCGTGATTTGAAATCGGGAGGCCTCCATCTTGGGTGGAGGCATGACATAGTGCGAGGATTGCGCCCAGCAAGCTTTGCAGTGAAGCTTTAACATTCATTATAGATCTAGATTCACTCAGTACAATTTTCACAATGACTGGACATGAAAGCAGCGATTCAGATATCAGTTTTGAGACTTACGAAGATATGAAAGCTTATTTTAACAACTATCTATATAATGAATTGGACAACGATTTGGAGAACCTTGTGGGTGATTTGGATGGTTTAGGCGTGAACCTCTCCTGCGCGATGACCCCTCATTAGAGGAGGAATCCCGTGTCGCCGAATCGATGGAAAATGTACTACCCGCAACAAATTGTCAACTATAATTAATACATATATTATTTAAATGTGAACAATTCATGATATTAATTTTTAAAGAGGTATCAGTGCACAATATGTTAAGATATGCCGACATCACAAGTGCAAACGTATGCTGTCGTGATTATGCCGAGATCGATCAGCATATGCCCAATGGTTCGGCGTGCATCACCGAAAATTCCGTCTTTTCAAAAATCTGTCTGGATTACGATATACCAACAATCTAATTTGTCCATTAGATTTGGGTGCACATGGGAAGAAATAAAAGGAAAGTTCTTTCCCGTTGCATTGTGACAGCCATTCGAAAAATCTTTCCTTCTCAAGAACCTTGTGGTTTCAAATACTGTAATATTTTATTATAACTAATTAAAATTCTCTCAAACAATTTTCTTTATTTGATCGTAACTAAAATTTATGGAAAAAAAAGAACTAAATTTCAGGTTATCAAATGTATTTTGTTACACTGATATATTTAATTTACGATCATCGCTAAATATAAACTATTTAAATGGCAAATGTATTAGCTTCAAAACATTAAACAAAAATTTGTTACTGTTAGCACCATTTACTTATTTAACTAGATTACCTAATATAATTTTAATGGGGTCTTAGTCAAATATTAAAAGCAATAGCCAATAAATAGTCTCTCCTCCCCTTTTCTATTTGTGAATTTTAACCAAAAAAGTGGCTTCAAATCATATTCAATTGGCAGTCCCCCCTCCCCCTCTCTATTTTTGGTTGGCTTCCATTAAATGCTTCAATGAACAAAATAATTCCCCTTGACGAAGTAGCAGGAGCTCTGAGTTCGTCTATTGTTTGAAAAATTGAATTTCTCGAATGTAGTATGTAGAAATGAAAACGAGCTCTATGTTCTTATGTTTCTCATCATTTTCAATCGAATGTGGCCATGTGAACACTTCAAAACGTGTAGTTGCATTTTGTCCGGTTGCGTTTTATCCGGATACCTCTTTAGTTACATAGCCTTGCGCAAATAGATAGTGAGCTTAATTAATAACTACGTACATTAATACGACAGGATCAATAACAAAACAAACTTTTCAAAGTGAGCGGAGCAGAGCCAACTAGTTCGCGGTCGGAAGCCAGTTATCTCTTCGATCAAAAATTATCCATTTCTTCCTAATTCTTACTTAGGCAATTGAAGAAATGATAAATTATTATCACTACCTCTATTCTTATAGCCAAATACTAAAGAAGAATGAGCGCATGACGAATATGCGATTTACCATTCAGGAAGATTGGTCGTAAATATCTACTCAGTGAGAAAATACCAGGAGACGTGAGAGAGAGAGAGCTAATTTTTAATGCTGAGGCATGGCGATAAAATCCATGTAAACATAGTGAATTAGAGAAATAATTAGCATTAATTGTTTGCAAGTGTGATTTTTTAGTAAACAA
>JAHWFO010003007.1:487943-511523 GCA_023313115.1 Rhysida immarginata
AAAAAAATTTCAAAATTCATTCAGTGTCATTCATGTAACGTCTCATTTTTTAAAATCATCCATTCGTGACTTCGCTTTAAAAGCTACACACATTTCAATAAATATTCATTTACATAAAGTACATTAAATGAATTAAAATGACAAAAATAATTATTATATAATAAAATATAATAATAGAATTTTTTTTTTCCCTCTTTCATTAGAACTTAAATTGGTGACTTTCATTTATTTATTTTAGTTTATTTTCATTCAAAAAGGAGATTCACATTTATGTTATTATAACCAAGGTAATATTTGGAAAATATTAAAATCACGCTGTGGAAGCTTACAAACAACTGGGATTAGCATTAAAACATTTAATCGACCCCAGCAGCTAACCTCGCACTACGTCACTCCCGGAAAAATAATGGCCGGCGCGAGGGGAGTGCAAACGCGCTATTTTTCGTTTTTCAAAGCAATTTTTATATACAAATTATGGACCAAAATGAAAAATTTCAACGGAATCGTGTTATATTTTTATCAAAAATTGATATTATGTAAAAAAATTATAATCGAATTTTTGCGTAGAGTTGTCCTTTAATAGATTCTTTGTATCAGATTTAGATAACTGGAAATATTGTGCAAAAGAGAATTAAATTCTTCCATCTTTCTGAAAATAGAGGTAGCATTTGTTAACAATAACAAATTTTGATTTTAATAGTGTTTTCCTTTATTTGTTATTAAAATAATAAATGTATTAAATTTAATTAAAAGATTTTGGTTAACGTAAAGGGAAAAACTAATAAGAATATATAAAAGAACATAAACCACTGCTGCAATTTTACTTATATGGGCAGATTTGTTTATTGCAACAAAAGCAAGGCAGTTAATGCTAGTCACACCAACCTCTTTCCGTTTGACGAGGCTACCGTATATACTGGAGTATAAGCAGAGAATTTTCCCCCAACAAATGACCTTTAAAAATCACATTTGACTTATGCACAAGTCACAGTTGAAATGAAGTGAATGTTAACTTAACCTTAACAGCTTTCCTTTAAAGGTACAGGCCAGGCTCCTTTAATAACACTTCATTGTTTATTTATTTCATTCAAAGAATGCACACTTTATTATTGGTGGTTGTACGACATTTATTTTCAATCAAAGCACCAGCTCACATTTACGAGTCATATGATCCGACAAGATGGCACTAAGGATCCATTAAGTAGCTTTGCTTTGCAGTTCAATAAAAACAGAAATTTTTAATATAAATTTCTAATTCGCATTTTCAGAGAATAGAAAAAACAATGTTATTAATTTTTTACTAATCCAGGATAAAAATTTTAATTTTAGCAAGTATTTAAAAATTTATCTTAAAGTGCAAAACAATTTTCAGCACCATTTTGTTCAACCAAAAATGGCGAATATCCATACAGGTTCTAAGGGTTTCAAATTCTTTGCTTCTCTGTGCCACGCATGATCTTGGAATAAGAATTTATAAGTTCCATTGCATATCACAAAGCTTAACTTATGAAATGAAGTCCGTTGTCTGAAGAACCAAAAACAGGCGAATTTGGACGAATCGCAGACTCTATGTAGATGAAGAAAACTGCAAATGAATGCAATCGAGTTTTTTTTATAGCAACGGGATTTAATAAAGTTTTGTTGTTTTTTTTAAAAATAAATATTATAATAATTGCAAAGTTATAACTTAACCATCTTCACTGATGTGCTGCTTACTGAATTTTTTTGTTCATAAACTATGAAATGTGAAAGCTTTGAAATACTTTATTACCATTATAATACCGTTAAAACTTTATTAAAATAAAGCAAACAACTGTAAGTTTACTTTTGTTACTTCTATTTTTGTCCTGTGTTTTAATTAATTAATAAAATGCCTCTTAAAAATTTCCATGCAGGACAAGAGCTCAGTTTAAAAGTGTATTCCCATAGCTCACTTTTTGCATGAAGCTTGAAGCTTTTAACGTTTTGCGTGTGATTTTTCAAGCTCAAGCTATCCTAAACACCAAGCTGATATGCTCTAGTTGCATAAAGCGAGAGGATTTTCAAGCTGCTTTTCACTTCAAGCGGATATCTAGGTCAGTTTGATTTTAAATCGACCTGCTCTTGGAAATTACCCAGACACACGTGCACTACATGCCTCTCCCTGATGACTGTAATGGGTGCGTACATGGGGTCGCAATTACAATGGGTTTGGATACAAAGAAGAAAAGGTATGAAAAAATTCTGCGAAAGGTTTATCTTCAGTTTATTATTATTATTATTATTATTATTATTATTATTATTATTATTTCTTTGAGTATGGTTTAAAATTTTTTATTAATTATTTACTTATTTTATTTTAATCTATTTCATTTTATTCATTTATTATACAGTATGGACCCACTCAAACGAGGTCATCAGGAGCCACGATTTCACAACCACGTTAGATCGAGCCGTGTTTGATCCACCCCCCGGATCGAAACTTTAAGATGTGCTTTGGACCTGGTTTCTACTGATTTTTATAATTTCAATTGACATTATACATAAAAAAATCTAGTGTATTTGCATGTAGTTCGGAATAAAGAGAAAAAGATGCAGTTTCAGTATAGCATTGTGTCCTACACCCTCTACATTCAGTACTGTACCTTCAATTGTCACAAATTGCATTTTTATTAAGTTAAAAAACACATGCAGACGAAATATAACATGTATTTTTATTCATTTCATATTCAGTTTAAAAGAGATGAATCAGCTGAAATCTCATCGAACACGGTTGATAAGAACTGCGATTTCATATGCACATGTACAGTTAGTTTCCTTTTTGATTATTTTTACTTAATAAAGTCAATTGATGATACAGTATTGAAGGTAGAAGTATTCAATCTAAAAGAGATAAATCAGCTGAAATCAGATCAAACACAGCTGACATGAACCATGATTTCTTCTGTACAGAGTAGCATTCCATAATTTTCTTGGATGACATTGATCAGCTCTGCCGCGTTCATGCTCTGAATTTATTATTCTAACATATCTAATTGATAAGCAAATGATTTATCATATAGAAATTATTTTTTCAGGAATTCACGCAGGGGAAAATCTCTTAAAGCCCCATGATGACAATAAAGAATGGCCAGCTATGCCGACATTAATATGGGTGCCCATTAGCTGCCTTTTACCAGCACGGGACCTTCGTAATGTGTTTTCATGCGTGAATTTCTTAAAATGTAATTTCTATAATATCCAAGATAAAAATTCATTTACTTATCAAGCATACATGTTAGAATCATAAATTCAGAGCATGGATGCGATGGAGCTGATCGATGTCGGCCAAGAAAATTAGGGAACGCTACTCAACCGCGTTCGATCCGATTTCAGTTGATTTATTTCTTTTAGGCTGAATCGCTTCTACATTCGCTACTGTATCTTCAATTGACTTTTTATTAAGTGAAAATAAACAAAAAGAAAACTAAAGATGTGCATATGACATCGCGATTCTTGTCAACCACGTTCGATCCCATTTCAGCTGATTTATCTCTTTTAGACTGAATAGCTTCTATGTTCAATAATGTAGCTCCAATTAACATTTTATTAAGTGAAAATAAACAAAAAGGAAACTGTACATGTGCATCAGAGACATTAACTGTTAATTGATCGTCTCTGATGTGCGTATAAAATCGCGGCTCTTGTCAACTGCGTTCGATCTGATTTCTCTTGATTTATCTGTATTAGACTGAATAGCTTCTACATTCAGTATTGTATCTTCAATTGGTATTTTTATTAAGAAAAATAAACGAAAGTGTACTCTGCATATGAGATCGCGGCTCTTGTCATCTGCATGGGGGTGGGGGAGTCAGGCCAAAATCGCACTGGAGCCAATTGCGCGCTTCAGTGAACCACATTCTATCGGATTCGTACTGTAAATTAGATTCATTAATTAATTTTTACAGTCAAATCCTGTTATAACGAATTCCATTGTAATGAAGTTTTCACTATAATGAAGTTTTTCTGCAGTCCCGGCAAAAATCCTATTCATTTAATGTTATTACGATCCCGCTAAAACGAAAACTTTATAACGAAATTTTCACAATAACAAAGCAAATTTCTGGACTCCACAAAGTTATAATTTCATTATAACAAAATTTTATTTGGAAATTGCACATTTGATAAGTGACAAATCGAATCTGTATAAATCAGCAAATTAAAAGTAGCTGCTCTTGTTAGTAAGACTATAGTGACTAGAAGGAGCATATAAACATAGGGGCATTATTTTAGTATAGGCATATAAAAAAAGATTGCATTTTGGTTGTCCCGCGTGAAAAAGGCCTAAGTTTTTTTTAAAACTCTAATTTTTTAAAAAAAAAAAAAAAAAAAACTGTAGTAAAACTCAATTATTTTAATATGTGCAATGCAGTACTACAAAATTTGAACTAAATCTATGATATTTAATATTAAACGGAAGGAAAAAAAAGAATTGCATTAAAATGGAGCTATTTTAGTTGCATGAAATGGAACTATTTTATTTGCATAATGTTATGAAGGATGCAAACAAGACACAAACGCTTGTGTTGTAATTAAGTTAAACTAATTTAAATATCTGAAAACAAGAACCCTTAAAAAATAAAATCTTTATGTTCAATTTATTTACTGAAATTATACACACAGACTAGTATTTACAGCGGAAAAGTACAACCTCCGTTTTTTAATCATGATTTTCGGTAAGGATGAAGCATTACTGTTACACTATTCACATTCCTAAATGTACATTTAAAACACTAATATTGCCATAATTAAGGATAAAACATTAAAAAGGTATATTCTCGTTTTAAAATAAGCTATTTTTCATTTATTCTCAAATTAATTTGTGATCTCGATTTAAAAAAGTTTTCATTATAACGAAGTAAACTGGTGGTCCCTTGGACTTCGTTATAATGGGATTCGACTGTAGTTTTTATTGAATTTATTACATTTCTTTAATTGTTATTTTACTCAGTTTATTTTATTAATTTGTGTATTATTTTACTTTATTTATTACTTAAGTTTATTTAATTAATTGATAGCTCTATTTATTTAAATTTAGTTGGTTTTGTTTTGTTTTATTTTATTTTGTTTATTCCATTTATTGTAGTAACATCAGTGAAAAAAAAAAAATAAATATTACATACTTCTAATATGTTATCCTTTTTACAAAATACTTTTAAGTTTAATTATCAACAGCTTCTTAAAATTAAACTCCTTTGTAACAACAAACGTTTTCGTGCATTGAGAGGCACCATATTTTTTTGAATTCCCGCCTGCGATTTCTCACGGGACACATTAGCTATGGGATACTTTCAATGCCAGCTTTGCTTTAAAAGCTCGCAATCTACTATATTTTCCTCACGAGTAAATTTGCTTCAAAGATCAAGCTTCACTTTAAAGCTTTAGTAAGCTAAGGGAACGCACCTTTAGCCTTGCAGAGTCCAATTTTATAAAACAGACAAATCAAAAAAACAAAATCTAGCCATCGACCGCCATATATCAAATTTATATAATTTTGAAAACATCATATATAACCTCCAATACTAGGTTTCAGTGTTTCCATAGTATTTACAACCATTTTATTAACACAAAATATAGCTTGGTGCAAATGTATAATGTTGAAACTCTTAAAATCTAATTCTAGTCTCTAGGCCTTGATTATGCTCGAGTCAAGGCGTTTTTCCACTTTTTCGGGTAAAAAAAAAAACAAACCAGGAGGCAGCTTATACTCAAGTATTTACAGTACAGATGTAATTGATTGTGAGGTTAACACTACGAATCTGTGTCTTTGATGAAACCAATGAATACTTCTGCTGGATTGGCATCATTAATGGTACTAGTTAACCACAAAAGTTCTTGCCATTTTTAAGTTGTCATAAAAGGAAGTGACAGAAGACATGCAAATGAGTGTACAGTGTGGTCCAAAATCTATCGGGGGGGAGCAGGAAGTTTAGACTGTATAAATACACGGATGTTGGCCATTCACATCAATCACATCTCGTGCAGAAATGAAGACAAATGGAGGTATCGAAGGAGATGGTTAGGTGCTGTTTGCTTTATGACTTCAAGGTGGGCTTGTCAGCAGCAGCATCAAGTCACCGAATCTGTCTTGCGTTTCGGGATGATGCTGTGAATAAAGGCACCGCAAGGTACTGGTTCCAGCAATTCAGGTCGGGAGAATTTGCCATTTCCAATGAACTCCGTAGTCTAGTGTGTCTGGTGGACTAGACACCAAATGCGTCATTACAAGCTGCTTTCAAGTGGCCAAACCATCACTGGGGACCTGTACTCCCAGCAATTCGAACGTGTGCAACAGGCATTGCAGCAGAAGGGGTACTCTTCCTTCATGACAATGCCTGGCCACATGTGGCGCGGGTGGCCAGGGAAACCATAGAGCGTTTGGCTGAGAAACTTTGTGTCATCCACTTTACTCACTAGATCTTGCTGCAACGGATTATCATCTTCTCCATTCTCTGGGCAACCATCTTTGTGGAAAATCCTACACAAATGATACAGACCTGCGAAAAGCACTCAGAGACTTCTTTGAGTCCAAGACTGGCAAGTTTTACAGCCAGGGGATTGATCAAGTGGAGACACATTGACAGGCGCTAGATGCCAATGGGGATTACTTTGGCTACTTTTTGTGTACACCATTTTGTTTTTCGGAATTAAAAACGGTAAGAACTTTTGTGGTTACCTAGTATTGAGCATTTAATTCAAGATGGATCCAATTTGCATACAATCTAAGCTAATGGGATCAACATTAGGAGGAAAATTTTGAAAAATAAATGAAATTTATATCTATAATTGCTATCAATTAAAATTTAGAATTATTGTTTTTTTAACCATAATTTTTGACTTCATTATCCTTTACTGATATTGAGAGTAATTGCCCTCATGATTTTGCTTGAATGTCATCAGTGATGATTTCCACAGCATTGCAAATTGTAATCAAGATTACTCGGATTCAATGCTTTCATCACAATAAACAAACGCACCCTAAAACTAATGTTAAATGTTTGCTTTCTCTAGAACATGTACACAGATAGGTGCATGATTTTTTTTTTTAAGTTCTACATAGAAAAAAAGAAATTAATTAATTATTGCATTCAAAAATGACCAGTATTACTACAGTATAATTAGATAAGAATGCAGTATTAACATAAATTTAAATGAGATATCCCAAATACTGTTTGTAAGGCAGGTTTTTAAGGCTAATTCAACACTACCTCAAA
Organism: Rhysida immarginata; assembly: GCA_023313115.1. Classification (NCBI taxonomy): domain Eukaryota; kingdom Metazoa; phylum Arthropoda; class Chilopoda; order Scolopendromorpha; family Scolopendridae; genus Rhysida; species Rhysida immarginata. The sequence goes on from JAHWFO010003007.1 coordinate 495,176, forward strand.
AAGGTATCCATATAACAAGAAATCCTATGTGTCAACACCCCTTGGTTCTGAAGGTGCCATCCAACCGAATTTCCAAACCGAATTCTGGAAAAAATAAAATTTATTCTGGCTCATTTTCAGAAGTAAAAAACCGAATCCATTGCCATCTTTAAGTTACCATCAGAAATTATAGCACCAGTATTTCCCCCCCTAAATATTTCCCAAATATACCCTCTTCCTTTGACTTTTTTAAACAAGATAGCTGCTTGTTTTTTTTTTTTTTTCTTTTTAAATTTTAAACAGCACCATCAGGACCCAGGCTTTTCTACTTTAAAAAAAAATAGCAACACAAGATATAAATTCTTACAAGGGAAATGTTCTGATTCGTGTAAGCATGTTGCAAAATCGATCTTATTGCATTCAATAGAGTATTAAAATAAAGATGACTATGTGCAAAATTTTTTGTGCAATGAGCCATAGGCAACGGAGATGTTTAGTTTCTAAAAGTTAGAAAATTATAATGGAGGAATACACAACGTTAGATATCAATGCTTTGATATAGAAGAGTGACGAGAAAGGTCCACAAACTACTCAAGAGAAAACAGCTCGTCTTATCATCCCTCACCAGTTAAATTCACTAGATTCACCTATCCAACAAAACTAATCAAAGTGGGGAAATTTCAGAACAGTGTGAATCTTTTAGATTCTCCATTTCCAACGCTTTGAGTGAATGGAGACAACTTTTGGTATAATGTCCAAATCACGAGGTTATTTAAAACTGTATCCCACAAATAATATTAGTTTGCATTAATTACCTCAGAAGAATTAGCCCAAGCAGCTGACAATGAAGAGACTGTTTGCCCACTGGATTTCACAGTTAATGTGACTGCCTCAACTGTATTATTAACAGCAGGACTTTTAGATACTTGGGACATGTTTGGTATCCCACAATTGCTGATGTCGACTCATCTGAAATCAAAAATAACGGCCATCAAAAATTGTAATATCAGATCTATGTATTTTAATTCCACTGAAGATGTTAGAATAGGTCTAATATCAATTGAACATTTCAATTTATGTACAGTAAAAGCCTTTAATCTGGCACTTGATGGTTCGGAACGTTCAATGATCCAGAAATTAGGAAAATTAGTCCCGTTTCTGAATTATACACCGAAAATATTACAGAAATTCTTGATCTTTTTTTCCGCGAGAACCGTGAGAAATTACTAAACAACCAGATCACTTTTGAGAAAGATGACCTCGTTTATTTCATCAGCGACTTTAAAGACCAGATGATGCCACACCTACCTTCAGTAAGTCTGCGATTCCATAGCGTCTCTACCAATCAGTGATAGGACACCTATTCGTGGATAATATATTATTGTTCTCTATATTTTCTTGTCATGTCAATTTTCCCTTTTCTAGACTACTGCCTCCAATGATGGTGTAATGGCAAAACACATCATGTTAATAAATTTAGTTTTACCTTATCACTTTGGGTCCTTTCTTGTACCGTCAATTACCATGATACTAATCAATAATGGAGATCATGAGTATAATTATGTTTAAGAAGACAATTATAATTAATCAAATAAATTAATAATGAAATATTTAAAAAAAGAATATTCTTATTTGTTTAGTAAAATTTCTGGTCAAAAGGACCCATTTCATTTTTCTTAAACTGAACAATTTTTATACAGTTTTGGAAGAGAGGAATTTATAGGGAAAGGGGGCAAAATTTACATTTTGTAATTCAATATCTTTGAAGATCCGGCAACAAGTACGACTTCTATGACAGATTAAACGACTTTCACTGTACATTTCTAATACAATAAGTGAAGAGCCAACAAAACTACAGACAAGTACATATGAATAAGAAAATCTAACAATACAATTTCACAAGAGAACGTATTTAATGTATATAGGTTTTGGAGGTTATGCCTCTTTCCTCAGCATAACCTCCGAATTATAGTCATTAAATTTGGATTCAATATTTTCTCATGTGGAACTGTGTTTTATTTGATTTTCTTATTCACACTTTCGAAACGATTCATTAACAATGAATTCGATGAATATATAATGTTTGCTGAGAGATTTAACTACTAATGATGTTGACTTGAAAGCTCACTTACTGGAAATTTCATCATCTTCTCTTACTTCAGGTTAGCATACGAGGGAAAGCCAATAGATATCCGAACGTGTATTTTTATTTTCTGTGGTTGGTTGTACTGATTTCTACATGTGCATGCCAATAGATGGTGCCTTTGTCTCTTCTTGTTTCGGCATCATCACACAGTTTAGTTATATACTGTGATACAATAAAATAGCTTTGCCACATTTTGTTGGCACCAAGAAAGACCAGTGTGCCAAGATCCATGTTTTGTGGTCTGAGGGTATACCAGGAGCAGAAATCCATCCCAATGATCACTCGTCGGTTTCCTGAATCATGGCACAGGTATCCTCAACACTGATATCAATAATGGATGTAGATGGGCATCCTGCTCTTTCCTTGTCTTTGACTCTTGTCCAATCATGGAATATCTTGGCCCATTCATATACCATGGTAAAGCACTGCCCCCATATTGTGCTGAAGGTCTTTGATGGATTTCTGCTCCTGCTTCAACTTCAGATCACAGAAAAGAGCTCACCAAGAGTATCAACAAGATTATTGGTGCAAACAAGAGAGTGGCACTGCCATTTTACAGTGTCACAATGCAAAACTAAACTGTGAGATAAAACTTTCCACAAGTGGAGACAAAGAAGCCATATGTTGCATGTATGCACAGAAATCATACCATCAACCCACAAAAAAAATATTTAAAACGTTTGCGAATACTTACTAATTTGCCCTCATATTTTACAAATGGCTCTGTAATTTAGCCATGTAAGATGTAATTTTTATCTTGTACTAGAATGTTAACCCTTTCACTGCGTAATTATATTTCATTTTCATTCCTGATAAGATAAAATTATTCATTTCTCGCAGCGTAACGAGAATTTTTTAAAGCCTGTGGGATGAATCTAATTTCCGCAGGTAAAGGTAATGAAATTTTGTGTGGATATATCCGCTCTATGCAGCAAAAGGGTTAACTAACATACAGCATTTCATTTCTTCATTAAAAATTCATTATTTTGGTGCAGAGAGTTTTGGTTGTTTATTTGGTCTTTTTAGTCTTATTTTAAATAATATTACATTTCATAAAGGTCAAAATTAATTATACAAACATTTAATATTTTAGAAAACTCATGCATTGTTATTATTGCATAATGCAAAGTCATAAAGTGCAGTATAAATATTGAAATTTAAAATGTAAAGGATTAAAGATTACAAAATCTAACAGCATGTACATGTTTTTAGTCAAGACATCAGCCTGGCAAAACTGAATAACTAAAAAGTTAATTAATCAAGAAATGCAATAATTTTTGAATACGATCTTAATGCTTGATTAATATTATAGTTAAAATTATTAATGTCAACTTTCAGAATCAATTAAAGAATTATTTCAGCTGCCTTTTAAATAGTTCTCTGCTTACAATATCTATTCAAGTTATTTAAAAAATTAGCTAACTAAAATATATGTAATAATTTAAGGCCAACCTGAAAATTATACTTCTAATAATATGAGCAAATGCTCATAGAAAGCCTTTTTCTCTTTAAGACTGACTGGCTGAAATCAAGATTCCACTGTTGTAGGCTGTACATGCTTTCTCATTTCTGTTTAGTCATCAATATTCCTTCCTGTTTCATTGTTGGAAAAACAGTAGTTGGTAAGCATTCCAAAAATAATTTATATTATGCTACATTACAGCTTACAAAAAGAAAACAATAAAAAATGAAAAGAGCTGCACATAGTAAGTAGGCAATCATGTCTTATGATGATCAAAATTCATTAATTTAGTCTCGTCATGTTAATATAGCACTGAAGAAAAAAAAAATTACCCAAATATACAAGATGTCTAAAAAGTATCTTAACAATCTTAGAAAATCATTAAAAAGAAACAAACACTAGATGGCAACAGGTCAGTGATACTGTTATTAGGAGCTTTAACTAAAAAATGCATGTCTGGTCTGTATGCTTATCTGTCCATCTGGCCTTCTAACGTTTGCATTAACATTTTCAAATTCTGTTTCAACAATATGATTATCAAACATCTTAGCTCAGTTGTATCAACTGTTCACGCTTGTTTGCGCACTCTTAATGTCTATTGCATGTATGTAAGAAAACCAAAATAACAGAAGTGATATAGCAATCGATTCATAACGAGGAGTCAAAAGATAAACCGAAATGATATTACTTTCTGTTTATCTTTTAAGCATTGTTGACATGGGAACACACCATTACAATCATTCTGTCAAGGAGCAATTACCCATGCTATGGTTGCCAAAAAGCAATTGTATTACTAGTTAAATTGGAATTGCTTTGTATTTTAATGTGAACTTTGAGCAATAACAAATGTAAATTGGTGGAATGAAATGATCCTGTTGTTTATTAGGAATTTTAGCTAAAATTTAAAGTCTCGAGTTAAAACTCCTTCTTGGATGTTTGCAAGATTTTATTCTCATTTCAAACTTTCCAGGATGGGGCATAACCACACAGATCTGGATGTGTGCAATGTTCTAGATGAATAATTACCCAGACATTGGACTGGAAAAGGTTCATCAGACCAGATGATGGACTGATGAACTGAAAGTCGAATTATATTGGCCATCGAGACTGTCAATTCGCCAGCATTTCATATAACTCTCTAAACATTGTCAAAAAAATTTAGATAGTATCTTTATTGAATACAAAAAATTGGTGAAAACCCTTGTTTCTTTTTAAAGATTTTCTGAAAGTGTAAAGATACTTTTCCAACACCTTGTACCTTTGATTCCATTTTCTTTCATTATTTTTATTATATTTATATCTTTATTATTTATATGCTGCAATTTAAAAATTTATGAACCAAACTGGAGAAATTTCTCCCAAAGATTTGTGCCCTCGATACTATTTACATGAAATCCGATTTTCGCATTGGAATCCATGCTCGTACATCAACAGTTGATGTAAATTTATAGAGTTGGGTGGTAACCTGGTTGTGTAACGCTATCGTAGGTGGAGAATGGCTACGCGAAGGGAACTTATTGACATTAAGAGAAGAATAATAATAAGATGCCATGTTGCAAGCATGCCTATTCAGGAAAATTATTAGTAATATAATGAAGAAATAGCATCAGAATATTCACGCCACATATCTGACGATCTCCAAAACTCATTGAACAGAACAGTGGAAGTTTGAGGTTCAATAAAACTGCAACATGCTTCTTGCATTAAGCATATTGAAGAAATAGTTTGATTTGGGTAAGCTGCAGCTGGAATATGTATTTTATGCTTGTGTAGCCTATAGGTAAAACGAGGGGCCCCTCCGTAATGTAAGGGGCATTCATAGGGTCTAAGGTCTCTAATTCATTAAATGAGTAATGTGCCTAAGCTGCATGTAAATTAATTTGAAGATTAAACTGGTATATGCAAACATTTTTCAGAGTCCGTGTCAATGTTTTCCTTTTTTCTCGATGCCCGAACTCCTGACAAGACCATCCCCAAAGTAACTAGTGCAGACAGTACTTACTGTGCCAGCGTAATAGGGAGCAGGCTTGTCACAACATTATTAGTATATCCTGTAATAATAATATGCCCTTTAATACGAGGGGCGATTGATAAATAAGGTCTCCATGGCTGTAACTTTTTTATTTGTTAACCGATTTTCAAAATTCATTTTGTATCTTATACTCACATCTGTCCTCTATGTAATGCACTATTCACTTTTTTACATAGTCCCCATCCCTTTCCACGCATTGCGACAACGCGTGACCACTCAGGTGAACCCGTTGAAGAGGAATTTTGGGGTTGTTGTTGACACCAGGATTGAATGGCAGCTTTGGACCCTCTTCTGGAGTACGATAACGACCGCCCGCACACGAGTCACCACACACCAGAGGCGTTGCAGCGCCTACAGTTCAAAGATGAAAAATTGCAGTTCAAAAATGAAAGACTTTGCACAATGCGACTTTCACCACTTCCCAAAGAAGAAAGAGCCCCTTAAGGGACATGAGTTGGTTCTGACGGCGAGGTAAATGCTGCCATTCAATCCTCGTGTCAACAAAAACTCCGGAATTTCTCTCCAACGGGTTCACCCAACTAATCACGCATTGGCGCAATGCTTGTAAAGGAATGGGGACTATGTCAAAAAGTGAATAGTGCATTACATAGAGGAAAAATGTGAGTATAAGACGCAAAAAGAATTTTGAAAATCCGTTAACAAATAAAAAGGTTACAGCCATGGAGACCTAATTTATCAATCGCCCCTCGTACATTTATAAATGCAAAGTCTAAGCGAGGATATTCTCAGAGGACAATAGGGATTAATCCCATTTGGATTTAAATTTTACACCCAAGATGTTTAAGGCAGAGCTGCTGTCATTCTGGCTGGCAACTTTGCCAAACAATACTTGCCAATGAATTTAACACTTGTCTCAAAGCACATCTTTAGATATTTTCAAAACCAGATAATGACGATTAACATGCAAGTTTGTTATTGGAGACAACTGCTCATTGGTCTGCACAAGCAATTGATAAGCCTACGGCAAATTTTCTTCTGATCCAGTCATGGGTCTTATAGTTTTGCTAAATGGTCCTAATGGCTCAGGACATTGTTGGCAAAGATTTCACATTCTAGCATGCACAAATGATAGTGTCATTAATATTACTGTTCAGTTGCAGAACAGACTTCTAAAAGGGAAAAATGAGAAAGTTATTTTTGCTAGACTGAAAACAGAACTGAACCAAAAATATTTTGGTTTATTTCGTTATTGATACAGTACATCATCAATGTGTCACTGTCAACAATCGCCGTCACCTACACTGCCATGTTTCTTATTTTATATTTTAGCAATTTCATTTTTAAAAACACTAAAACTTAGTCACTTGGAACTGAACTAAAAACTGGAAAAAAAAATATATCATATCTCATGGACAAAAACCAAAACCAAACCAGAACGGAAATAAATAATAATTTGAAGTCCTGTCTATTGACACATTAATGGATTTTAAGCATGTGTTTCATTCCACTGACTTCCCGAATTCTTGAAATCCCAAATAAGCTGAAACTGAAAATTGGACTGCTAATAATACTGATAAGTGATCTGCCCAAATTGTGCAAAAGAATGTAGTTATGTATAAGGGTCGTACAAATGAAAACGAAAATTTGTGTGGGAGAAAAAAAAGACGTGTAGGATTGTAAGTTTTTGTTTTTAACAATTGCGAAACCCCACGTGCAAATTGAACAATAGGTTGCAAGTGTTGCATCATGTGAGAAAGAACGATAGCTTGCGCTTCGAAGCTCTGCGAGTGATCGCTTCGTTCAAACAACATAATCCCGAATAAATCAAAAGCAATCGCAAACAGCACGGGGAAGGTGATGTTGACAGTGTTTTTTGATCGCAAAGGCCCGATTTTACCGGACTTTCTTGAAAAAGGCACCACAGTTAACGCAGCATGATATGGGGAAACACTGAAGGCAATGCGCGCAGCCATCAAATGCAAGCGTCTTGGACTTCTTACAGAAGGAGTGCTTCTTCTCCACGACAACATGCAAACTCACATCTCGAAAGCAACGGTAGACCTCATCAAAACGTTCAACTGGGAAGCAATGCAGCATCCACCTTACAGCCCTGACTTATCTCCATGTGACTTTCACGTGTTTGGGGATCTCAAGAAACATCTGAAAGGCCGCAGGTTTCAGTCGGACGATGAAGTGAAGGAAGAGGCTTTGAAATGGTTCCACACGCAACCGAAAGACTTCTTCCATAAAGGAATTACACGTCTTGTTACACAGTGTGATAAATGCCTTAACACATTTGGAGAGTAGTTTTAAATTCCTTGTATACACTTTGGATAAAATAAATAACTTTCATTTTCATTTGTACGATTCCTTATACAAGGGACTTTATGGCAAATGTAATAAAATCACATAAGGAAGAAAAGAAAATTCCCATAAAGTAAGTGAGAAACTCTATCCACAAAGGCTAGTGAAAAGAAGAAATACCGGATATAAATTTCAAAGACCACGTCTCCATTCTTAACAGCCAAAGATAAAAGGGAAAAAATTAATAGATTAAAATTACTAATAGATTTGGGTGATCAGTAAGTCTCTTCTTGAAAAAGAAATTTAATGAAACAAATTTTTTTTTGGTCTTATATTCTTCACCTCAGAAAGTTGTTTTAACAAATGGTATATTACGAGCCAAAGTGCTACAGGTGGTGCTAACTAACATCAAATCATATGGAAATGGTGTTTTTGAAAAGAAAAGCTAAATGTGTCATGTGGTTTCATTTGACAAAATTGCCAACTACTGTGCAGAGATTTAGAAATGAGAATGGACTTGGCCCATTGGATATTAGAAGCATCAAATTTTGGTATCACAATTTTACAGATAGGAAGGATTGCTGACCTCCCAAGAAGTGGTAGGCCTAGCATAATTGGAAAGACTATTAAGGTTCTTCATGAAGTTTTTCGACAAAGTCCTCGCAAATCCACTTGCTGTGCCTTAAGGAAAATTGGCATACCTTAGAGCACAGTAGTTACACTTCTACAAAAGAGGCTGCTCATTTGGACCAGTTCAGCACTGGTTGATTTGGACATGTTGACAATCTATGTAGCACCTTATTAGAAGAGTGCATGCAATGGAGAATTTTCCAACAGGATGGTGCAGAGCTGATTTGGCCATTATCTGTATGTGCATTTCTGAATTAAACTTTTCCCAACCGATGGATTGGAAAGGATGGCTTTACACCATGGCCTCCGTGTTCTCTGGACATTACTCCCTTAGACTTTTTCCTGTGGGGATATGTTAAAGATGATGGTGTAAAATCTCGTACAAGGAAGTATCGTATTCGCGAAAAATCTCGGTTGTCAGTTTTCAACGGAAATATACATTTTGACTATCCCTGAATCCATTTTGCCATGTTTTGTCGTGACTTCTGTGCGTGCTTGCATGTGTCTCGCATTTCTCAAAAACGATTAGGCGTAGAATGTTGAAAATTTTGTATTTAAGACATGTAGTTGTGCACCTCACATTTTGATTGCATTTGGCACGTCACCTCTAGGTAGCCATCTTGTGGTGGGACGATATTGCGTTTTACACTGTAGAAGACATACTCATAATAGCGAATAATCCGCATTTTCCATGGTATATGTTGATTTTCATCTGAAATTATTACATTTTCCCAAAACTTTGTTTCATTGGTGCACAAAAAAGTGATTTTTAAGTAACATTCATCAATTTCATAGGAAATAAAAATTAATGTTCAACTGCTACATGGCCTTACATTTTCTCAATTTAATTTTGAAAATAGCTTTTTTTAACTAAAACCACTCTCCAATCAGATTATGTAATACAAAAAAACCTTACGAATACACAAACACTAAATTAGGCAATACACTTTTTAAAATTACAGACTGAAGCAGCTTTACCAAAATTAACATTATCAGAAGAAAACAATTACAACAGTTTCTTGAAAATAGTTTATTGGAGAAAGCATTCCTCATCAAAGTTTTATGTAGGAAAATAGAAGCACATCTACATCCACAGACAGCATTCTGTTCATCACTTGACAACATGTATCCACTTTTTTCTGAGATCTGGACATTTAGGGAAACTAAAATGATAGGTTTAATTTGGATGAAAAAAATGACATGGCATTTTTTAATAAGCATACCAAACACAAAGTTATATCTCTAGCCACCCAGCATTTGTTTTTTAAATAAAATATTCTGGTCTATTTTTGAGCATTTTAACTAGAGTAACATGCTACCACATCCACATTGGTTCCAAATGTACTTGTTGTTTAAATTCAATATTTATTAATATAAGTATTTTATAATTACTGTAAATATATTTGAAGATAATTAAAATATAAAAGCGAACTTTTTGAAAGCATTTAGCAGAATCTTAATTTGATAATACTGCTGAACAATGACTGGAATTCTTTGATATTTTTTAGAAAACAAACATTTTAACGATGGGCACACAAAGGAAGGCTGGGGATATAATTTGGGGCAATTTGGGTTATGAAAACGGCCCAAGATTGACCCAAATAACGCACGATGACTTAGAATTCTCATTTCCTTACCTGTGAAAAGATATCCCGCTGCCTTTTGTAATTCTCATGTTGCATCCATATGCCATGCAATAGTTCCGTAATGTGAACATACGTCCCGGATTGTCCGGGACAGTCCCGATTTTTTTCTATCTGTCCCAAGTCCCGAATAAGTCATTTGGGACGCATTTTTGTCCCGGTTTTGTCTTCTGCGAAGGAATATATGAAGAATTTGAAGTCATGGCATCTTTTTCATGGCATATTTGAAGTAGGTAGGAAATAAATGAAGCATCTTTTTCCTTTCCTGTCCCGCGTTTCAGTGTCCAGAAAATGGTCACATTATCGTTTGGCGTGTTGTCCAGTCATTCCAAGATAGTTGAAGTAGGAAAAAAATGTTCCCTACCCTCGAATACGTGCCCAAACACATGGAAATTAGAGGGAATTTGCGACCTGACTCCCACCAGAAGATGGCCGCACGGGAACTTCCGGAAGCTAAGTAACACAACTAATGCTGTGTGATCGCTCTGTTTACTCTGTGGTTTTGGTCGTTTCCCCAACTAATTTCCTTCCATGTCTATGGAGTTTTGATTGCATGGAGCAGTTTGTGACGCCAGAGTTTGACTGTTTGACGTCAGAGTTTAAAGTACTCTATTTGAAGAACTAAATTTGAAGAATTTCATTTGAAGTTCCCAAACAGCTGTCAAAATTTGTTTCAACATTTGCAGTTTTAAGACAACAAAGAGACGAAAACTCGTGGTGTCATGAATAAAAATGAAAATTTTTTTTCCCAAAAAAGCATTCATAAAAGTATCGTACAAGGGAGTATTGTGCTGCCCAAGATTTTTTTCTATACAGGTCACAATATGTACACATTGAGGCAAGAATAACGGATATGATACTGTCAGTAACAGGAGACATGCCAGCAAACACTTGGCGAGAAATCGAACAGTTGGATATTCGCCAAGCAATGAAAGGTGTACATGTTGAAGTTTATTAAAGATATGAAAAAATTTTTTGAGATAAAGAACATAACAATAAAAGACTGTTAATACATTTTTAAAAATTTTTTTATAGTGGAGAGACTTTCTGATCACCCTCAATATCTAACCTATAGAGAGAAAGAGACTACATGGCAAGCATAAGTTTCCAATGGCTTAGCTAAAGGGATAAGAGCAATGATATCTCTAGGAGATTTTAGTGTGATGCTGCACCCCACCACCTTTTCAAGTAATACTTCTGTCCTTTCTAAAATGGTGATCATTAACCTGTATTTTAAAACACAGAGCTTGCCCTTTCACCTAGGGTGGCCAGCACCTCGTTGTCTCATTCATCCTATGGGATCACTGATGAGACATTGCTTTAAGAGAAAGAATCACAAACAGATGTCAAAAACAGGCCAACAAAAGGTGAAGAAAGCATTACAGAAAAACATCTCACCAGTAGAGGTTAATAAAAAAAAATAAGATAAATTTTTAAAATTAATCTCCCCCCCCCCCCTTATTAAAGAGGAAAATGTTTTTATTCAGTGCATTTCAGTAATGCCAAGTGATATGCCCTTTAAATATAAACAAATTGCAATTCCTGGTCTGACTTGCCTTTCAATGACTATAAACAGAAATCAAAGAAATTAACTTACTAAAGGAAGCATAACAAGTCCATGCTTTTCAAATGTTAATAAGGGAGATCAAGGCATCTCTTTACTAAGTGTCTGTAGAAAAGAAGTCAATAAATAGTCAAATCCAAACTGTCAGGGTAGCAGTGTAGTTTCCAATCTGGCTGAAGCACAATGGATCACATCTTTGCTCTATAGCAAATCTTTGAGAACTCCTGAGAGTATGCAAAAGATGTCTATGCTTTGTGGACCTTGAAAAAGCATATGACAAGAATTGCCTGGGAGAAACTCTGGAGAGTGTTGCAAGAGCAGAAACTGGATGGGCAATTACTGATTGCTATCATGTCATCAAAGCTGCAAGATGTATGTTTGGATAAATGGCAATAAGTGAAGGCCATTTACTATGGGTGTTGGAGTTCACCAAGAGTGCATATAGTCACCCTGCTTATTCATTACCATTATAGATTGAATAGACAGGGGCAGCTAAGACAATTAGAGTATTAGTGCAGGTGACTGCTTGGTCTTGACGAGGAGAGGTTGACGATCTTGTTCTACACAGCTCTTCGTGCACTGATTTTCAACTTGCACTAGATTAGTTTGCAGTCAGGTGTGAAGAGGCTGGAATGAAATTAGTGTAACATTGTGGTCCCTTCAAGGCAGCCTTCTCAGGTATGCTCTCCATGTTAGGGGAACCTTATAAAGACAGGTGGAGAAGTTCAAATATCTTGAAACTACATTTATAAATGAAGAGTGGCAGGACAGAGAATTGGATGCTAAGATTGGTGCACCAAGCTGTGTCAGATGAGAACTGTGGCGATTCGTAGTAAGGAAACATCCGCTAAGAAATAAAGCTAATCTCTCAGTTTTCAAACGTATCTTAGTCCCCATTCTCACCTGTGGTCATAAATCTAAGTAATGACCGAAAGAGTGCAATCACAGGTTCAAGTGATCAAAATGAGATTCCTGAGAGATGTGAAAGGTAATGATATATGCACGTAATGGAAAAGATCAGTTTCACTGGAGATCCTCTGCTGCCCCAGCTACCCTCAGGGATAAACAGGCTTGAAACATAAGTTAGTAAGCTGCATGCTGATTGCTCCACAGTGAGAAAGCCTAAAACTTCAATCTCTTAAATGCATCACATCCTAAAGGGATGATATTACATTTGTGAATGCAAATCCAGAAACCATAAATACATAATTCAGATTTAACCATAAACAGTGAGGAAATATATTACCTAACTAAACAAAATCATGATATTTCATGTAAAATAAAAACAAGTTTCAATGTTTGAGGAAAGTTTGGTATTTACTTTAAAATCGTGGACACGAGGCATGTTTAAAAATTTTAATTTGTATTAAAAAACAGATTATGTAAATCGATGATCAAGTTCACTCTACCCTATATGTAATAGAGAGTGCAAGTGGCTACCATCATAGCTGACATCATCTGCACGATGAAGGGGCCAAGAGCCTAGGAAATGGGATTACTGGTTGAAAACATTGGAACCACGCAACATACGTATAAGTAGCGTTGAAACGGGCATCCAGTAAAAACGATACCTCTTAAACATTTTATGTGAATTTGTGTAATTTATATTATTATTAAGACATTTAATACCATTATATAATTTATAAGTTAATATTATAATGCCTTTTAATCACTTAACGAAAGAATGCCATCGTTTGCGGATCTTTTTTTCTTTTGGAAAACGCTAGATGTGCAAATTGAGGAGTGAGGAACTCAACAATTTCGCATCTTATAAGTATTATAAACACTGGGTTTATACAAAGTGATTTTTATTCCATCTCTACGTTGGAACCAACATTAAATCCCGAAGCAAGAAGACTAATTTGAGTCACGTAACTGAAGAGCACCCAGGATTGACGTCACACTTCACTCCATATACCTCTAAAAAAAAAACTGCAATCAAAATTTGCTTGCATTTATTTTTCTCATCTATTTCTTTTGTTAATACTTATAATTTAATTTATTTTAATTTAATCAATAAATGATTTAATATTGCAGTTAGTTTTTTAAACTGGAAAATTTAACTGAAATATCAAGGAAATGTGCTGATGCAGAATTCTCTTGTTCAACAACAACAATGTCTTCGAAGATGAATTCTACAGCTATGCTTAACTGGCAAAAATATTCAAAATTAAAATGCCCTATTAAATTTTATTGTTTTATTATATTTTTATTATATCTAAATTTAAAGCATCAGAAGTTTTTATTGTTTGATATGATGGCTGTTTAGTTGCTTTCAATCCAGAATTTCTGTTCAATTAAAAGTTTGATGTTCTTGCTGTTGTCGAATATCTGAATGAAATGTAGAGAAAGGGAAATTACTTTTTCGTACATGTTAGAAAAAATTTTGTCGAGATGGCAAATTTATTAGCAAAGAGCAAAATTAAATTTGCATTTTATGCACCCTGGTGGCAGAGATCTGTATATACCATGAGCTTCTTCTGAGTACAACCTATGCGAAATAATCAAATTTTCTTTTTTTCATTTCGGCTGATGATCATTGTCAATTTTGGTCTTTTAAATTCTCTCCTTACCAAAGAACAAAAACAACGAGTGTTAAAATGGATAACATTTAGTAGAATATTTGAAAAATAAACATTTCTGATTTTGCACTTTTTGTTTTGTGTGTGATTATAAATAAATTTCTTTAAAAAAAAAAAAAATTATTTCAAATTTAAGAAAGAAAACTTTTAATCCAATACCACAAAGGAAAAAAAAATTCTCTAAATTACTGGTATTCCTGCAAAGGAGAAGGTACAAAAGTGAATGGGGGAGGGGGGAGATGTTAAATAAAATGGCTTTGATGAAGAATAAAATGATTACTTTGGTCAACTTCTACATATCTGGCTCCTACAATCCAGTGGAATAGTCCTTGATAGGAATGTTGAAAAGTGTCTTGATAGAAGCGTTGATACATGTATCTTGAAAAGAATCTGACGTTAGCATATTAGGTCAATCGATATGATAAACTGAGCAAGGTGGGCTGAATTATGTTAGTTCAGCTACAACTAAAATCCGGATATTGCCTTCTAATACTGATAAATTATGCCTAATAAACGTAGCATTAATGGACTGATATTTGGTCAATTTGAAAGCCGTTGGAAGGAATATGTTGTAGGCCAAAACAGATGTAAATTCCACTTTATCGCATTGGCTCAAAAGGATACATAATAAAGGACGGGAAGAACAGAATCCTTAATAAAACAACATATTTCTGGTCAAAGCACAGCCGCTTACACATTTAACTAAGTAACATTTATATATTATTTGCATTCATTGTCAAATTTTCCTACTCTGAACCAGACATACGATAAAATCAAAAATCGAGGCCTCTGGCCCCAAGCATCCCACATTTGTGGTTCCTGTTTGTATCACACATTTCAACGGGACACTCATGTACTAACTACTTTAATGGAGAGCAAATGTAAATGATATGAAAATCAATAAAAACCAGGTAAAGAATGATTTTGGGATTTCTAAATGAAAGGGCAACATAAAACTTTAAAAATACAACAAGATCAGAAAAGAAAAAAAAATTAACAAGGAAGAAAAATAAATTTTGAAAGCACAGATACCAATCAGTTATTTTAAGTTGAAGTGCAGTTTTTTGCAAAATTTTACTAACAGGGTTTAATGAATTAATGGCTCAGATAAGAAAACCTGTAGAGCATTATGAAATCTTAAATACAAAAGTAAATGGGTGGTCAGTAAATTTGCTAGGTGACATCCGTATCTAAAAGAGTCTGGAGAAAACAATATAATGGGTGCGAAAAAATAAATAAAAATTTAGTGAACAACTGTTGTGATTACAGAGGCCAATCATGTCAGAGGCAGGGTTTCCGCCCCTCCTCTCCCTTCTGTCCCATTCTCTTTCTGCAATTCCTACAAAATGACTGTCGACATGCATTTAGATCAGCTCAACAAGTAAACCATCTTTTCAAAACAAGTATAGCATGAACGATAATTATTTCATTAGTGTAATCAATGCTACAACATGAGACTCAACTATAATAACAGTTTTATACTTTCTTTATTGTCCTGATAACTCCCTCGGAATTCCCTACTCCTCCTCCTCCTCCTCCCGTAAATGTCTCAATGACTATGTTTACATATAGAACAAGTTGATATGGCTTAATTTGAGTCGAGCTGAGTTTATCCATAAAAAAAAAGCAATCCAACTCTACCTTAATCTAGTAGAACTTGTTACATTAGAAATAAATCGGCCCACCTTTATGGATGAAACTTTACTTTTACTCGAGGTAATTCAGCACAATTTGCAATATGACAGATAACAGATGAAGCAATTTAGATATGTCATGTCTGGCTATGAAACAGTCACAAACACTTCGTTTTCCTAATTACTGAGATAAGGGACAAAGTGTCATACATGTATCAGAATATATATGAAATAAGGATTAGTTCATATTAAAATAATGATCAGCCTCAAAAAGAAGATCAAGTATATTTAAACAGCAATCGTGAAATTGAATAGTCAGAAAAATATATGGGAGAATTTTCTTTTTCTATATTAGAAATTTCAAAATAATAATAATAATAATAATAATAATAATAATAATAATAATAATAA
>JAHWFO010003007.1:556523-620533 GCA_023313115.1 Rhysida immarginata
GTGCCTCACCCTGTATAGTGCTGCTACTTTCGAAACAGGTTTGCCAATACATGGCTACCTTTCTACTCATGGCCACTCTCTGATTACATGATGGTTTCCGTGCAGAGGCTTTCTCTTTAGGAGGTGTTGCCTAATACGCCCGCAACGCCGCCCTATCGGGAGTTAGAAACTTTAGTTTCCTTTTCAGTTTCAATGGAGCCAGTTTCCTTCAGAGCTGGTAAGTGGTGACGTCACTTCCTGGCCGGTTGCCTAGCGATTCCAAACTTAGGTTTAACTTCTCTATGCTTTTCTATGGCCTTACACCACATTGTTAAACCTAATGTTTGGAATCGCTAGGCAACTGGCCAGGAAGTGACATCATACTTATCAGCTCTGAATTGGGTCAGAATTTGATGACGTATTACTGCCCAAGTGAGTGAATTCTGCAAAATTTTTAAATAAATTTTCAAACCATCAACTATAAACCATAAATTGGGCATCAACTACCCTGTATATAAATAAAATAATTTATTTTGTCAATTTTTGTTGTAAAAACTTATGAGTGAAACTAACATGTTCGAAACTCTTCTCATATTAAAATGTACGTACATAAAATATTAAAAAAACCTTAATAATGTGAATGAAAATAAAAACATTCATTTATTGAAGCCTTGACATCTTAACGTATGATTGCACTTTCTTTTTAATGTTTTGCTTCAAATTTTGTTGCCGTGTGAAAAGTGCAATCTACAGCATATAAAATAGTGAACAGTTCTTGCTGTCAAATGTGTCTGGTGTTTTGTGCACCCAATTTGGTGGTTAATCAAATTTCTATTACAAAGCACATCTTTCGTAATAGCGAAGTAAATATCTTCTTTTTGATCAAAGAGCAAATGCTTTGATATATCTGCGCTGCCGTCAATGCCATTTTGATCGTTTGCTAACATACAGACTCTGCTGGCTAATAAAGAACAAGCATTACACCACTATACGGAGGGTAGATTACGTTAAGAGTGAACGATTAGAATAAGCAAAATATCTGATCACATGGCTAGCAAACAGATATCCGTTGGGATAGGAAGGTCAATCGCGTGTGTCGTGATAAAGTGTCAGTAGCGTGATCGGAAAGATGGAACCAAAAACTGATAGGTTTGGGAAGGCTACATAACTGCTCTTTCCGACACCAAGTGGCCCTATTCTGGAATTTTAAAAAAGTGTAAAACACGTGGATTTAGTGATTTGCAGAGATTATGTGAATAATGTGCTTAATGAGAAGTGAAATTCCTGCGTTACTGGACGAACCCGGACCCTCTATGCAAAGAACCAGTCCCAAGCATAACACGAACGTTGTTCAGAAGGTGAGGCAATTTGTCACAAAGGAAAACCCTAGCACCCAATGATCGAATGCAATACGTGTAGGCGTGTCTCAGGCAGTTGTCCATAAAAAAAATTCCATAAAGATAGATCTTCAGCTGGAAAAGGTGTGGAAACGATGTACAAAAGATGTGGGTCCACATGGACAAGGCGTCTAGCCAAACCTCAGCATCAACGGCTGCCTACTTGTCAACATTTGAAGAGGAAACGACAATTCGTGCAATTCCTTTCACGGATATTCCAGTTAAATCCACCGACGCATCGCCGCTAGATTTCTGCAAGTTTGGGCTCTTGAAAAGGGCCCACGGACAGTATAGGAATTGTGGAAAGCCTGTAAGGAGTATGTTCTGGGATCATCCAGAGTTCTCTTTGACGGACCCTCTTGGACTGGAAACTCAGATCTAGGGTTATAAGCTATGTGCAAGCGCCAAGTGTGCGGACTCTGGTGACCGTTTCTTGCGTTAGCTTCGGGAGAGCTCCTTTGTTTACATGCGTGCACAAGGTAAAAAACAAAAGGCAAAAATAGACTAGTTATTGCTTTTGTGATACGAGGGTTGGGGCATAAATCATGGCAACTATTTTTTTTCTTGTAGATATGTGAACGGATCACAAACGTTTATGTGTCGTGTGGAAGTTCTGCCGTGGCCTTCGAGATATTAGGCCTCCGCATCGCCTCTCATTTCAATGCTTTCCTCCGTGCCAGCGGAAGTTCAACTTTTTAACGCTAGAGGGGGATCATCAGGGATAAAACTAGAGTGCCTATAATAATATAGGCACTCTAATAAAACAAGGGTGGATTCAAGCTTAATCTATGGAAGCTACAGACGTTGATAAAATTATTTCGTGAATTTAGAGGAAAAACAAACACTTCGAACGCAGTTTTTTTTATTAATTTATATTTTGCTTTTCATTGATTAAATATATTTGTAATTTATATTTTTTGTATTCTCTCGTTGAGATATTTCGTTATTTTTAAAGTGCTAATTCGTTGCGCCCGTGTACTGCACACCTTTGCCTTCATTAGCTACGCCCCTGATTCAGTGTTATTGTAAACTTGCTTGTTTTCAGAGGCCATGTGTTATTAAATAAATCATTTAATAAAAGTAGTTTATTTTGAAATTATTGAAATCCAATTTCGCTTTATGCTGTCATCAGCCCGAATAGGTATTTAGTTGTTTTGTTTTTTTGAGTTGAATGTACATGTACATTCAACAACCTGTTGTTGGATGTATCAATAAAATCGATAATAGTACAGAAGATCTCGTTCGATAGATAAATCGTCTAGAGCATGATTACAAAAAACAGATAAAGGTAGGTAATCGAAAGATTACCCCTCCCTCTTCATCTGTTCTTGATGATATCGAATCGGGGTAATCGTTTTTTTCGAAGTCGGTTAACCAACGTCAGGAGACGTTTTTTGAGTCTGAACTAAATAGACCGTGGCCACCGAGAAGACTCAAATCGGCCCCGTATCAATGATTGTTTTATGCAGACCATTCAAGATGACGTGTGGTGAAAAGTAGTTTAGCATTTGTATGTTATGTTAAAATGATTGATAAACCAAGAACAGATGAAGGTACGTGTGTGAAAACTCCCCCGCCCCCGCCCTTCATCTGTTGTTGATAAAACATTTTATTTCAATATTTTGTATGTGAATAATTTCCGATTTTAAACCGATTTTTCACTTACATCGAATATTTTGCTCATTATGATAAATGCAGATCGATTTGTATTAAGATTCGATTCAAAAGAAAAACCAACAACACAAAACAGTAATTCGTTTTCATTAAAATGTGCGAGCGTGACGTTTGAAAAATGCTAAAAATATGTTGGAATAATTTCGTTTCATTAATTTCATTCAGTGCAATGAAAACAAGACCACATATGGATCGCGTCATTTGCACTTGCTGAAAATTATACAATAAACCGGTGTAAAGACAAATTCATCAATATTACATAAAGGAAATTCAGTTAAGTAATGAATAAAGGAAATTCAGTTAAGTAATGATTTTTCTCTAAAGTTTTAAAGTGATAATGCTCTTTTATAACAAGGAGAACCTCCCATAAGTACAGGCAGGAGTGGATGAGGGTAGGGTTTTTTTTTCACATATTTATAGAATTTTTATTCCACTGTCAATTTGAGCATATAATAAGAATTTCCCTATAAAATCATATCCATGAAAGATAGTTTTCTTTATTAGATCTAATTTTGTCGTGAGAGCCAGAATTTTGCGAGATAAAGTCGGATAAATTAGCATAGCGATGAGCTAGAAAGTAGTTGTTTATCCCTGACGAGCGCCAACTAGCGGTCAAAAATTGAAACTGCCTCGGCACGCTATTTCAAGCCCGATGCGGAGGCCTAATATCTCGAAGGCCACGGTTCTGCAGGCATAGGGCGCGTTCGACATCGCGCACTAAACGCCTTTGTGCGTCCACTAAACGCACTAACGTGCTCGTCATGGAACCCGATCGTGTCGTCATCGCCAGTGCGCGCACTACCGATAGAGTGCGCACAGTCGAGTAGAGTCGTTTAGTTCATTTCAAGATGGCGCTGCCCGTGACGAACTTGGAAGAGCCCGGGAAGAACTTGAAAGAACTGATCATTCAACAAAATGACACAATAATAAAAGTGACGGTGGACAGTGAAACAGCAAACAGATTACAAACAGGTATAATTTCTGGTGTATCGTTCAATGATCGATTTCGGCTTATTATATGCAGGAAGATGTTTTTTATTGAGCAGTGTGGAGTTATGCTTTATGTTTTTCACAGACGAGACGTACAGAAATACTTACTGGGAAATGATTAAAGACATGGGAATTAGCACTGAAGTGAACAACCCTCAAGCTGAAGGTAATTTCATTGTTGAGTAATATTGTATGAGCATGGAGTATTTAACGAATGCATTTGTGAAATTTGTTGCGCGATTATTAGTACATGTATTAACAAACACAGTGCATTTATTAACAATATTATCTTGTTTTTTTTTATAGAAGATGGAATTTTTTCCTGAAAAGAGGAGACCATTAAGCTTCTCTCATCCCTCTACAAAAAACATAAGGCTAAATTTAGCCAACCATTCTTAAAAAAAAGCAGGTAAGTGAGGATAGCAGATAGGAAAATAATGCTTACAGTCGACCGTCGAGAAGTAGACCCCTGAAGCAGCCGGCCCATCCATAGAAATAGGGGTGAAAGGGTTTCTGATGTGTCAAGATGCACGCGACCGAAGGAGAAAAAAAACAACAAAACAACTGACAGGAAATGAAGCACGCAACAATGCAAATCGTTGCATCGTTCCAGCAAATAGGCTAATGGCGAATTCGGCTGGCTGCTCTGGCGTGCTCCGGAGCGCTCTGGAGCTCTAATAATTGTTCGGCTGGTTGCTCCTGCTCTCACAGAGCGGCTCCCACAGCGTTCGGCTGGTATTGCTCCTTGCGCCGAGGAGCACTCCTTCGCGCTCTTCCAAAATCGGTGGAGCAGTGTTGCTCTCTGCTCTCGCTTGCAAAATCAAGATGGCTACCTCAGTGACTGAAATCGACGAAATTCTTTCACAATTACTGGATAGCTCTTCATCTGACAGTTCTTCCGATGAAGAAGACGAAGTTTTGGCTTTGTTAATGGCACAACATTCGGAACGGCCGAAAAAAAATTTCAAATATTGAGAATTTTGTTAATATTGCCGATACATATACGGATGAAGATATAAGTTCTATCTTTCTGTTATAATTAGAGCTCGTACTCTAAGCACTTATTATGAATATTCCACATAATAAATGCATGAATAAATAATACACTATTAATAATAATAGTTTTCACATTTTATTTATTTATTTTTTATTTCACAGGAAACCACATAGACAGTCAAAAAGCTTATAAATATTTTAATTTCATAACTTCAATATATTTTCTGTATTTGAAATAAGAGCTAAAAAAATACAAATATACTTTCGCTATCATTTTTTTAAACATTCCCTTTCATCTATGATTTATTACACAGCATTCGTTAAAAATTTACATTCTGTGAATAAAAATTGACAGTAATTAACGGTTAATTATCAAATTAACGGTAATTTAATAATTATAATAAATAGTTATGTGGATATTTTTCCTTTATAAATTAATAGAAAACATAAAATAAATATAACTTAAATTACATATATATTGAAGTATTTCTCCTGAATTTCTTTAACCATCTCGTATAATATTGGCCTTTATATATTTTTTATTTTATTTAAATTAATTTTATTTTATTTTTTCTATGAATTTATAAAGGAAAAAAATCCACATTACTATTTATTATAATATATTCCTTTTACTTAAACTACTTAATTTAATAATTAATTTACATTGCTGCCTTGGATAAAAATAGTATTGCTAGCAGAGTGCGTTGCCTCTAGACGAGTTTGGAGCACTGCTAAAACAATGTTCGTCTGCTCCAAGATTTGTTGATGCTCTCGGCCAGATTGATCACGTGACTCGAGCAATCCCTTTGCACTCTGGGAGCAGCCAGCCGAATTCGCCATAACAGTAAAAGGAGACTCAAAACGTTTATATCTGTTGAATCTTCTGAACCATAATTTATATATGAAATAGTAAATATATGCGAAAAAATTATGCGAAATTCGCTAGCATATGAACTTATTGTAAACCAATGAGGATTTTAATTTATCGAATTTATTTATTTATTTATCTTAAAATTAAAATTTATAAAGTCCTGAAAAGGACTGTTTAGAAGTAGAGGAATGTCACGGTGAATCGGAATCTTCAGTATGATAATCAGCTTCCCAAGTGTCTGCACTGCCTAGCTAATCACTAAAGGTTCAGTTTTGGTTCCATAATTGATCTTCGCAAATTTTAGCATATTTGCATGTGAAAAAAAAACTTTCACCCCTGTTCCACTCAGTGGATTGGCAGCATCAGTGGTCTACCTCTTGACGGTAGTTGTTTTCTCATTTCTTCAGAGAGCTTTTCCTTCTATTAATTGGATTCATCAAAATTGACATTTCTGCTTCGGTTCAAAAACTAAAAGGGGGTTCAGACTTTTGTTATTATAAACGGACTGATCTTTTTTCCGGAGCTCTAATATCCGGACTCTAAATATAGGGGAAATATTAGAGAATGAGAAATGGCTCATAAATCCGGACTACTCATATCCGGAGCTCTTATAAGAGGACTCGACTGTAATTTTTATTTATTCTGGTTATATTTTTATGTACTTTTTTAATTATTATTATTATTATTATTATTATTATTATTATTTGTTATAAATAAATTGTCCGGATAAATGGCATTAAGTCAAGACCGTTCACCGTGGGTGTTGGACTGCGCCAAGGGTGCGTACTGTCGCCCCTCTTGTTCATTATCTTTATGGACTGGATAGACAGGGGCAGCCGAGGCGATGAGCGTGTTTGTGTGGGCGACTGCCTGGTGGAGAGGTTGCTCTTTGCTGACGACCTTGTCCTCCTTGGGTCTTCTCGCACGAACCTTCAGCATGCACTAGACCGGTTTGTAGCCAAATGTGAAGAAGCTGGGATGAAGATCAGTGTGGCTAAAACCGAGGTTCTGGTCCTTTCAAGACAGCCTGCTCAGTGCGCTCTCCATGTTAGGGGAGCCTCATTGAGACAGGTGGAGAAATTCAAGTATCTCGGGATTGCATTCACGAGTGATGGACGGCAGGAGAAAGAATTGGATGCTCGGATCGGTGCAGCAAGCTGTGTCAGACGTGTACTGTGGCGATCCGTGGTAACGAAACGCGAGCTGGGTAACAAAGCCAAGCTCTCCGTCTTCAAATCTATCTTTGTCCCCATTCTCACCTATGGTCATGAGGCTTGGGTAATGACAGAAAGAGTGCGATCGCGGGTACAAGCGGCCGAAATGAGATTTCTGAGAGGTGTGGCAAGTGTTACCCTACTAGATAGAGTGTACAGCAGCACAATAAGGGAATCTTTAGGTGTTGAGCCGC
Organism: Rhysida immarginata; assembly: GCA_023313115.1. NCBI lineage: Eukaryota > Metazoa > Arthropoda > Chilopoda > Scolopendromorpha > Scolopendridae > Rhysida > Rhysida immarginata. The sequence goes on from JAHWFO010003007.1 coordinate 563,839, forward strand.
TACTTCTCCGCATTGAGAGATCTCAGTTGCGCTGGTATGGCCACGTGATACGGATGCCGCAAACTAGTCTTCCTAGGCAGTTGTTATTTTCCAAGCCGGTGGGTAAGAGACCAAGGGGTCGGCCTAGAACCAGGTGGCTAGACTACATGGAGAATCTGGGTTCGAGTCGCTTGGATATTACCAGGGAGGACATGCGCCTGATGGCGGAAGATCGCGATCGCTGGAGATCCTCCATAGGGCTGCTGCCCCCGCGACCCTAACGGATAAGCGGGTTTGAAAAGTAAGTAAGTAATAAAATATATAGAAAAATTTTTATATACATTTTTATACGGTATTATAATTACGTTTCAGAAGATTTAATAGATATAAACGTTTTGAATCCCCTTTTACTGTTAGCCTATTTCTTAGAATGATGCTACCATTTGCTCTAAAGAAATCATTGTCACGTGCTTCATTTCCTATCAGTTGTTTTTTTTTTTTCTCCTTCAGTCGCGTGCATCTTGACACATCAGAAACCCTTTCACCCCTATTTCTGTCAATGGACCGGCAGCTTCAGGGGTCTACTTCTCGACGGTTGACTGTACTTAAAATTAAATTTCAGTTTGTATAGGCAAACAATGCTTACTTAAATTTCAGGTTTGGCTAATCATCACCAAGGAATTTAATGAATTCGGATACACTTTGACTGCCAACCAAATTGAAAATAAATGGAAAAGTAATTATAATAATATAGTAAAATAAATGTAATAAAGGCAATTAAAATAATATAGTTTCAGGAATGGGTGACTTTTTTGTTTTTTTAATTAAAATATATATTTTTGCAATAGGTATGCTCAAACAATATAAGGCAGTCAAAGATAATAATTCAATGACTGGTAGATCTAGAAAGACACTGCCTTATTTTGCAGAACTGGACAACATCCTCGGGCAAGATCCAAACATCGAGCCACTTGCAACAGCCAGTTCTAATGCAGGGGTGCATATAAGGAATTTCTATCCTTCAGTATCATCTTCTGCAGCAAGTGCATCGTGTCCTACTTTAAATCAGTCAGAGGATTCAAGAGAGGGTTCAGTAACACCATCCTCAGTGGAAGAAGCCCCAGCTTCAGACACCCTTATTGCAGTACGGGGGCAGAAAAAAAAACACAGTAATGGAGACTCAAAAAAAAACCTATTAGAAAAGTTCCTAGAAACAATAGAGAAAAAAGAGGAAGCCAAGGAGAGGCGGCATAAGGAAATGATGATTGCCATACAGGAGCACAGAGATTTGTTGGATATTTTGGCCCAGGGAGGAAAATAATCTTTTTTTTAAACCATGTGTGTATGCAGAACAACAGATGGCTCTGTGATAGCTGGTAGTAGCGCAGCGAGGGCTGTGAATCAGTCAGTTGGTGAGTGTCGTGCACTAGCGGTTAAAACTCAAACGCATCCCATCGCCTCAGCGCATGCGCATTTAGGGTGTTGCTAAAAGGGGAAATAGTAGCATACAGATGCGATGATCCTGTGGTGATTTTAGCAGTGGGAAAGCAGAATCTCTTTCACGTATAAGTTTTTTTCCTTCTTAAATTAATTTTGACGTAGAATACGTCTTACGTTTCGAGACTAGGATGCCACGCTTAAATCGTGAATGTCACGAAAAAGTGTTGATCACGAAAACTTTAATAACGTGAAAACTATTAATGATCGAAGAATGATCGATATCGCATTCGATAGAGTATAGAACAAAGCATGTTTTAGACCATCACAGATTTCGTGATGACCTCATTGGCTGACGCAATCGCAGTGCAAAGTTGAGTCAGGAAATCTGCTCTGTGGCGGATATTAAATTAGTCTAGCTCCGGCTTCCTTTGTGCTACCACGACGTTTGAGGTGTCATTTGTTTTATCTTTCTGCGCTTTATAAAATGGCTTAAAATTTAAACCTCAATATTTAATAGTGTATAAGATATCGGCCTTCGAAGTCTGGAAATTTCGCAAAAATTATAGAATTTCCAAATTTATTGAAAGAGTATTAAACCCATTTGAAAGCGTATTAAATTCATTTAAAATCGTATTAAATCTCTTTTAAAATGTATGAAATTCATTTAAAATTGTATGAAACCAATTTGTAAAAACCGTAAGAAAGAAAATATTGTAAACTTTTAAGTGAGAAGAGATTGCTTTCCCGCTGCTAAAATCACCACAGAATCACCACCTTTTAGCAACACAAGTAAATGCGCATGCGCTGAGGCGATGGGATGCGTTGGGTTTTAACCGCTAGTCCAATACATTGTCCTGGAAAGTTCGTATCAAGGCACTGCCTAACTTGCAGGCTGCAGTGAGGAGGTGCTCCATCTTGTTGTATAGACTATGATTGGGGTGCAGTTCTTCCACCTGTGGGATCAGGTAGTTCTCCAGCATATCTAGGTAGGTTGCAGCGGTAATCGTGTCTTCAGCGAAAAAGAAAGGTCCGATTACTCGATCATGCATTAAACCGCACCTAAATGCTAGCCCGAACTTAAGAGGAAATCAAGTTTCGCTTTGATGTCCTTCACGCATTAAATGGGGGATACATTGAAATTTATTAAGGCATGATAAGAAACTTTTTGAGATTTTCTTTGTAAATAAAAAAAATCATGTTAAAATCTGTAATAGTTTTTGAGTAGGCCTAATAAACATATAGAATACAGGAGATAATTTAGAAACACCCTGTATATCCCGTTCAGGGATGCAACTCTTTTAAAGTAAATAAATAAAATAAATATGCGGAACCCAAATTCAATTAACAAGAGCATTCACGAAAAATGTTGTCATTTGAGAAATTTTGAACAAATAATAATGTAGGTCATGGATTTCCAAAGTGGTCGATATCGGGGGTCGGCAGAAACAATAAATAAAAATGGGGGTCGATGAAATCTAAAATTCGACCCCTTTGCGTCAAACCGGTTCTTATTTGAAACTTTCAAGATATTTTATGATAAGTTGATGTTTCTTTCATAACTACTTGTATTATCTACTTAGACGTACAAATTTATATTTTAGTAGTAATGCATAAGTAGGCAGGTATCATATTGTACTTACTACAAACATCGGCACTCTTATTATAAGCGTGCTCAAGTTCGTACATGATGAGTTCGAGACTGCAAGTTGATATGAAGAGTCTAGGTACGTACGATCTTAAACTTCAGGCACGCTTGGACTTTTTTGTAACGCAATTCAACACGTATAAAACGGGCATCATATCTAAGTCAAGACCAAACTTGTTACTGATATTTTTACTATTTAAACAAGCTCACACCAGGACGAGAGTTCATTTCCGTTTTGAAATTCGAGCTTAAATAATATACCTATTTACTAATTTCTTTCAAGAGAGACAAAAACCTTTGCGTTCATTATATTTAAGTAATCAAGTGCTAGTTACCTACACACGTTAAGAGCATAACCATATCTACATTTCTGCGGTTTTTGAAAACCAAATCTGGGTAAGTACCAACATATGTTTCAACACTTTTTTTTTTAGCTATATCCACTCACTCATTCACTCCATTTGTTAAGAGCTGTTTTTTTAAGTGTAAAAAAAAAACTGATTTCAGTCACCCCAAATTACAAATTTTCAGTTTTCTTTGCTTTTTAGGGTTCCGTAGTAAACTAACAAGGAACCCTTATAGTTTCGCCATGTCCGTCTGTCTGTCCGGCTATCAGAAGTTCTGGTTGCAGAGAAACGTTCACACACGTTACCCTGCATTGTGGAATACTGCTGCTGAAAAATATCTCATCGCTTTTCCATCATCATATTTAGTCGAAAGAGGCTTTAGCGTGGTTACAAACATTTTGACGATGCAAAGAAACCGGTTGAAAATTAACGAACGTAGAGATTTAAGGCTGCAACTCACCAATATTGAACGAAATTTAACTAGATTAGTAGAGAATCACCAGATACATCCATCACATTGATTTTTTTTTTTTTTTGGTTCTTTTTTATGTTTTTTTGTGATCTTTGATATTTGTCAACTCATTTAATATCAAATTTTTAATCACACTCACTTGTGTATTTTTCTTTTCAAAAAACTTAGGTACTTGCTACTTATTTGTGGCATTCAATAAACTTGATTTACTGAATTTTGTGTGTATTTATTTTGTTACACATTGATGAAAAAATATGTCAAATCAACACGAAAAAAAAAATTATAAACAGTGTGTACCAACACGAACTGTTCACACGAAAGCCAGAAATTCTCCTGGTCATTCTGCTGAACAGTGATATTTTTCATTTTTAAAAGAGTTTCTGTGAGGAAAATCGACACTGTTTCTATGAAAGCAGTTTATGAAAAATTCATTATTTGAAAAATGGCCGCATGTTCAGAATAGCCAGGAAAATCTGTGGTTTTCGAGTGTATTGTATAGTTATAGTTCGTTTCGGGACAGAGTTTATAAATATTTTAGATTGGGTATCAAATTTAAATTTAAATTGGGTATTAAATTTGGGGACGTTCTCAGAAAAGGCTGTGTGCGAAGTACCCGGAACTGACGAGCGTGCATGAAGAGATATGTGGAGGAAGCGAGAGAGATATGTCAGGATTGTGGCAAGTGGCAATCCACTGTCTCTGCCTACCCCTCTGGGAAACAGGCATGACGCTATGTATGTATCGAATTAAACAAAATAAGTCATTGTCGAACGTGTTATATTAGCAAGTTAAATGAATAAAGAAAAGGGGGTCGGTGGTATGAACTCATTTTGGAAAAGGGGTCTCTGGCCCAAAATAGTTTGGGAACCATTGATGTAGGTTATGTTAAAGTAAATAAGGTGCTACTTTTATTTCTTTGCCCCTTGAACCTGAAAAGTGGAGACCCGTCATGTGACGGGTCAAGTTCTGTAGTTTTGTAATAATAGTTACAGGATCCAATTAAAAAAATGACTAAGTTTATGTTTGATAAAGTTCGGGAATTGTAAAGTGAATTTTGAAGCCGAGAATGTAAGCATAAAAATTTATTTTGAAAATTTATATGAAAGAATCATTTTTCCTGTCTTTAAATTTCAAATTTGTTACATTTTAATTGTCCGGAGCTGCTTGAATGAGTTCATCAAATGGGCAGTAGAGTTATCTATCAACACTTTTTTACTCACATTATAAGACTCAGGCCTATCATTCAATACGTAGATGAATACGTTTTAGGCGCAGATCTTTTGTTGATGAAGACAGTTCGATATAGACGATAAAGCAGGCAATGCTAGCAGCTGTCATGTGTGCGAAAAACATTCAGTCGTCATTTACAAATTCCATTTGAATCGTTTGGAAAAAGGTATTCACAATGTTGTTTCGTTTCGTTTAATTTGCTGAAATCTGTAAAAGTGATTTAATAATAATATTCCCGTGGCAGTTGAACTCGGCGACCGCGGAGGCGCTGTTTCTAAATTTCTGAGCATATCTAGAAAGTTTGATTGCTTTCTGACCAAGCTGCTAAATGTATAAGGCAACATCACTAATACGAAGTGACTGTGAATGTCATTTTAGGAATTCTCTGCTGACGGTATTTTTTTTTATTTAACTGGAGGCCATGGGGCAATGCAAATTCTTCCCCATCACTCGAGGGTATCAAATATCAATTAAGTTAAAATTTTTCGACTTGTGATAAAATAGTTCTTTATGAAGTTCATAAATCTACAAGTTGAGATAAGAGATCAAGGTCATCTTGAATTATCGAAAATTTCCATCTGTATAAATTGTCCCTCATCAAAGTATAGTTTACAGTTTTATACGGGCAAAGTACGCATCTGATTATAAATGCATTAGAAGAATCTCGCTTTTTCCAATAGGGGTCAAAGAAAGCAATCAAAAGTTTTTACAAACTTTTTTTGTATATTTATCATAATTGATCACTCTATGGTTTTAATTTTAATATCACTTTTATTTTAAGGATTTAAAAACATACGTGGCTTTGACTTACATTGCCTTGGATTTTAAAGACTACACGGAACTTTAAATTGAGTTTTACCGTTATTTAATTCTTTGCTGAGAACAAGTCTAACTATAAAATTTCTCCTGCATTAGATAGTTATACAATTTTTATTGATTACGCTTTTTCAAAAGAAGCTAATAGTTTCGATTAGACAGATGCAAAATGTTTTGTATTATTTGTGTGGTGATTATATTTGTTATTTCTTGTAATTTTTTATCCATTCCTGGTTGTAATAAATAATTTCTATTACTTTTACTATGTTGTGCTAGAATCTTATTAAACGTTGAAGTTATTACTACTTGAAAATGATATTCTCAGAGAGGAAGGGCTGCATATTGGAAGAGCAAGACTATGATGCTATTTTGAAAAAGGATGAGGCTTACATGTAAGTACTTAGGATATAAAGAGGAAAAGCTTATTGAACACAAATACAGATTCGTTACATTACATAAAAAAATTAAATTCTTAAATATTAAGGGCTATCAACATTTAGGCAATTCCATTACTATCCTATTTCTTTGGAATTCACAAATAAGCCTTAAGTGAATTAAAAAGAAAATACGAAAAACGTTTACCAAAACAGAATGCATTACCACACTGAGCAAGAAAACAACTTGGTTTTTTCTTCTCCATGAGGAAGGTAGAAATCTCATTGGCCTAATAATTTTCCACCACAAACAGTTTCAGTTACCTTTAAATATAAGGTGGCTTTCACAAAAATTTGTCAGCATTCAGTCAAGCAATGATTGATAAACAAAGTATACTTTAATAGACAGATAACAACTTAATTCCTGTGGAAATGTGAAAATAGAGGGTGATCCAAAAGTCTATTTAAACAAATAATGAAAATGAAAACCATTAAACATATCATTGACATCAAATTTGCAGTGGATGTTCTTTAATCAATGCCACACTGATTGAGCCTACAGTATGGCATTGGAACATTGTTCTTTAATGTTCAAAGTGGCCCTCATTCTCCTGCTTGTACAAACGAACGCGACGGCACATATTCTTGGTATAACGTGCCATTGCAGTCCCGTCATTTTGACTTTTTTTTCTCGTATGAGGACAGTGTTTCGGGGACCTCTTACTCTTTCCTTCCTTTTTTTTTCCTAGCTTCGGGTTAAAACCAGATTTGATTTTTTACGTGTCTGTGAGATTAAAAGCCGCTTTGATAAATATTCTTTTAATTCGGCGCGTTATGTCTTTCAGCATTTTAATGAAGCCTATTTTTTTTCCTTGATAATTTCTCGTCGCAGCTCGTTTTGTTCTTTTGTCGTCAGTGAGCCACCTACGCTGGCAATTCTCTAAGCCTCCGAGGAGGTTACGGTGGCCCCCTCCTCGTAAAAAATAATTTAAAAGGGTACACATGACGTTCTCCGTAACGTTGGTTTTAAAATAGGAAATATGGCTAACATGGTTTTCCGCTTTAATCTTTGTTTTTTCTTTCAGGTCTTTCTTTAGCCCTGACACAACCTGGCCAGGTTACTTAGTTCTATATTACTTTATAGACAAATAGAGGGAATTCCCATGTAATAAGCCCAAAAAAAAATGAATTTAGTTCCATGTATTCGGAACTTTATAGTTAACTGAGGCGTTAAGAGTAAAAATTCCCGTAGGCGCTCTTCGACAGACTTATTATAGAATAACGAGTTTCCGACAATTAACTCGGTTGATTCAAGTTTTACATATAAAAAAAAAAATAATATAAAAAAGGAAAATTAGAATAACCCTTGTAAAACTTAAATAACCAATTCCGGTTTCCTTAGTCTTTTACTATAGGGTATTAAGCAAATTTTAAATATTTTTTTTTGAGGAATTTTGAAATTTATCTTTTTTGTCTAATTCACATTGTTTTAGTAATTAATTACGATGTTTTTGTATCTGAAAGATTTTTTTTTATTATCCGATTGTTACTTAACTTATTACTATCCGTCCATATTGTTATAATGTTATTTCTGGATTAAATTTTTTCTTTTAGAGCGTCCGCGCCTTCGGTTCTCCCCGCGCGTCGTTTTGACTGTTGGCATGCGCTGGCCTTTCGATTTCTCGTGCTTTAAAGATTTTTCTGAGAAAATTATTAATGCTAGGGCTAGGCAGAATCAGCTCAGCCATCGTAGCAGCTTCTTCAACTCCGGATCTCCATCCATCAGCCGATGTTTGGGTACAATGCCGGGTCCGACTCAGTCTTCTGCGGCGTTTGCTTATGTCGATTTTGATCTGAGTAATGATTCTTTTGGATTTCCTCAACTCACTTCAATTTGATATTACTCCACCAGTCCTAAGATGAATGTCTATCTTGATTGCATGATTGTTGATGATGGGGCTATCTCCTTCAAACGGTGCTTCCTTCACCTTCTCAGTTTAGACATATTAAGGGAAGTTCATCGACTTTGCAGTTTACCCTGACTTCAAACCTGGATGTGATCAAGACTGTTTTCTTTCGACCAGCTTCTGCTCTTAGCGTTTCGTTAGCCGATGTTCGATTCAACTAATGGATCCATCAATATTTCCGGACGTTTGTGCCCAGTGTAAAAAGAAGGTCCTGTAGTCGGCCATGGACTGAGAGTCAAGTTTGTCTTTATAATTATTTTTTTCTGACTGTCAGTCGAAGCTACCTCTACTTTCCTTTTTTGTCACCATTAATTTTTTTTTACTCTGTCAATTTTAAAATAATCAAATGCTTTGTTTTTTTTTATTATTTCTTTTTAGCGTCGCTCACCTAGTCGTTCCTTCTCCCCCACCTCCCTCAGATGACTGCGTTCCCACCTTCTTTGTTGTCTTCGTTTAGTAATCGACTCTTTTCTCGTGGTGGTGTGTAAGTATTCCCATTTCGTTTTCCCTGCCCTTTTTCTGTCTCGTCCATCGTCTTAATTGTTTCGTGTTGTGGTGAGTCGTCGTTGATTTTCTTTATTTTTTTTTTATTATTCTCTATTTGTTTAAAGGAATTATTTTTTCTCCCTGTCAATTTGAATTCATCCTGTATTAGCTTCTTTTAACCGCTCACTCGAACGACTTTCTGGCTGGCTCTGTACTATCTCTCTCTGCAGGTACAATCCATGTGATCGAACTAAGCTTCTACTGGGCAAATAGCACGAAGTTTAAGAAACGACTCAACTCTGATCAATGGAATTTTTGTCTTAAATCGTCTACGAATCTGGTTCTTCTCGACCAGATGTTCTGACCTTGTAGTTTTATTTTGGGGTTTTAAACATTCTTCTTTTTAAATTTTTTATTTCCAAATGAATGCTTTCTTTTCAGCCTTCTATCCAAACTCTTCAGACGTTAGAACTCTTGGTCGACTTTCTTAGACTATTAGGTGTGTTTGAATCAACCGGACGTCATCAGGTCATTTCCAGTCTTCGCCTTTTTCTGATTGTGACTTGCACCTAGTTTTGATCATCCAATCGACTGAGTGTACTGCGGACGCCATTAAATTCAAGCTAGCGTAATTTCCGCCTGTTTTCTTGTAACTTTTTTTTTCTTTTCCTCATTGCTTCGTTTTTTTTTTTTAGCAATAAAAGGAAAATTGTTCATTTGGATTTCAGTCTTGAAACTTTTTTTTAATGTTAATTACCATCAGAATATATAAAAAAAAAATAAAAAAAAATTAAAGTCAAAACAATTAAAGGGAAATTGGGTTAAGAAAAATATGGAACATTTGAAACTAATGGTTAATTTTAATGTTTTATCAAACTCGCTATGTAAATCTTATAAAATAAGTTTCGCAACTTGATTTTTTTTTTTTACGGTCTCGTTTTACCTTACCCGTCAAGTTTGGCTGAGCGTGTCGGAAATAGTTTCCTTCCGGCACGTTACATTGGAAACCCGTTGCAGCATGTCCTCCGCAATGGCGCGGATTTCATTCGTTCCATTGAGATACGGATTGTGTGAGCAGTAGCTCTGTCCTGTTGATAATAATCTTGTCTGCATTGAATATAATCTGTTATACAAATTGTTTGAATGTGTTGCAATAACGTACCGCATTAACAGTAGTGCATCGCGTTTCCCTGTATAATAAGTATTATATGTCAGCAATAAAATTGAACACAGAGCATAAGACCCTGAAAAAAGCTGACGTTTCGGATGGAGTATCCAATGTTCAGGAGGTGTTGCTGCTCCGAGACGTCAGCTTTTTTCAGGATGTTACTACTGTGTCCAATTTTGTTTTATTCCAGAGTTTTTGTGTCTCGTTCTTCTTTTCTTCTACATCCGTCATACTGTATGTCAGCAACAAGTAATAATAGGAAAAACGTTAGGGCAAGGGCATAAAAATAGTGTATTTTAAAGCATCCATAATCTAAACCTATTTCTATGAGTGGCATTCAAATTTGACCTGGACTTTATTTTTTATAAAATCAGGTAACTACAAAAAAAAAACCCACACATACACACACACAAACACCCAAGGTGTTTCTCAAAGAACTCTCCTTGCTTCTCTATTTATTGTTTAAGCAGTAAATGTCTTAGGGCAAAAGATGTCATTGTGATCTTGATGTCTGTTGTACAGTTCCTAAATAATGGAGAGCGAAGAGACTGCGTAAGTCGAGGTAGTGGTGGATGGAACTTGGTGTGTTGTTGATGATGCCGTCGTAGATTGGGCACCACGAAATAGATCTTCGAGATGAAATTGCAATTAAATTTATTGTGCACAATACGATGCAGAAATCTGAGATCAGATTAATTTCTCAGTTGCTCAAGCGAGGTGATAGAAAGATCATTGCGGTCTGGAAAGAGACGAGACAAGTTTAATAAAAAATATTCAGTAGAAGGCAGATTTTTAATGTGGGGTTGTAAGTGAGGGTAGGACAAAACCTCCAATCTTGTAATACAATTTCAAAACGAGTGGAGATACAACAAATCTGTTGCAGGCAGCTAGGTAGGGGGTAAACAATGATAGTGTCAAATTTGATCTTTGACCTCGAATTTTGCACCTTGCAATTTGTAACTTTGTAACCGTTACAGGTAGAGAAAAATATCCAATTGTACAGTTGTAAAGCTCAAAACGCTGATTTTAACAAAAAAAATAATTAAAAAAAAGATTAAAAATAAACACTACTGCTGGTTTGGTGGCCGAGAGCGTTAAGGCGCTAGTCTTGCCGATCTCGCCGAGGGCATACATGCTTGTGTAAGGTACATATCATTTCCACCGCTACCATGTGCACTGCCTCAAGAACTGAAAGCATAGGATTATGATAAACGTATGGAGTTTTGCAACTGGCTTTTGTGTTGACTTGAAGAAACTCTTGGTTTTGTTAACCATGTTCTGTGGTCAGACGAGGCCCAGTTTTCCCGAGATGAAGTAGTTACCAAACATAACCTTCATTACTGGGCAGATGTGAACCTCTGATGGTTGCGAGATGCAATACATCAGCAGAACTGGAAAATATATGTGTGGTATGGACCCGAATGGCATCTTTGTGGGACCCGGTTTCTTCAATGGTTGCCTTACAGGAAGGAATAAGGTTAACAGAAAATATTTTGTATGGCTTCGTCTCAGACTTTTTAGACTACTTGCCTTTAGTGCAGTACCGCCGCATGTGGTTCAGGCATGATTGGGCACATAGAAATTTTGCAGCCACTGCACGTCAACGAATGGGTTTATTTTTATTTTTTCTTTCAATTTTGTTAAAAGCAGCGTTTTGAGCTCTACAACAGTGCTATTGGAAATTTTTCTCTACTTGTGTAACGGCTACAAAGTTACAAATTGCAAGGTGCAAAATTCGAAGTCAAAGGTCATAATTGACACCACTATTGTTTAGTCTCTACCTAACTTCCTACATGTTGCCTGCAGCAGATTTGTTTTGAAATTTATCGCGGGTGACTCACTCTGTGTATTGATAAACCGTAACTGAATATTAAAAATGTTTTTAACTACAAACAAAAACTTGAGAATATAACAGGGTATATACGCCGTGCATACAGTTAAAATTCGATCGAATTGTAACGACAAGATTCCGAGTTATGCATTCAACAGCTTTACGCGTGCTCACTTGTGAGTATTAACCAGCACGTCTTACGATGTTGACTGTGGAACTCGGAAACTACTAGTTAGAATTCGATCAAATTTTAACGGTATATACAGTTGTATGTTCGTTATTATTTTCCCAAATTTCATCACCAGAGATGTCACAGAACTTGTTGATCTTGGTGTGTCATTTTTATGTCTGTTCATATCTCAGTCATCGTTCAAATTCGGACTCATGTTCATAGGAACGTTTTTACTCAGAATCATCTATACTATCTTCCCTAAACGTTTGTACGTTGAGTTATGAATCATCCTGTATGTTGGTTTTCCAAAAATATTTAAAATCTTTAATTTTAAATTTATTTCAATTAAAAATTCTAATGCACTTTGAAATGTTCCCAGCAGCCTGAATCCAGAAAATTAGAGATAGCAAGATCATTAAAAACTACATCTTTGCTGTACGTAACAATTTTTTGTCATAAAGTTTACAATTCATACGTGTAGATATTTTGTAGTTTGCAATTGTTTTTCACTGTTGTTTGTGTCAGATCGCCGAGCGCCGACGGAAAGCAAAAGAAAAAAAATCGGCGATCCAACTTGGAATAGAAGAAGAGGGAGAGAAGGAAGTAGACGGCAGAAAAAAGTAGAAAGTCGATGCCTAAGGAAAATAGATCGGGCGAGGAAGGCAGGAAAGAGGAATCGGGACGACGATTGGGTAAAAAGCATAATATGCAAGAAAGACTAATTAAAAGCGAGAATAAAAAGCCAGGACAGGGAAGGGGGAACTAGAAAGCGATTGGTACCGACAACGGAAGGAGAAAGAAAGAGGGCCCATCCCGAGTAGACTCCGTAGCGAATAGTGATTGTGTGAGTGAGTGACTTTAAATTCTTGGACTTAAAAATTATTCACGCCGCAACCAACCAACCAACGCGGGCGTGAGTGATTCTGTGACTTTGAATGGCCCTCCCCCCCGGTAACCCCCGGGGGAGGTTTCACCCCCTCCTCCGAACTCTCTTTCTCTAAGCCATGGAGAACACGGTGTTGATGGTTGCCGACGGACCAATAGCCGTCGGCATGTTATTGAAAGAACTGTATTTTAAGACTGGCATCCCGCCCGTGTTGCCGTCTGGTGATCCTGCTGTTTCTGTCGTGCAGAGACCTTCTCAAAACGAATGGAGGATGCTCTACCGGCGAAACATCGCAGACCGTGTTGTGTCTGCGGATTACGTCAAGGTAGGGCAAACCATCGTCCGCCTTGTCTATGCTGAGCCCGGATATCTGCCCATCTGTATCCGGGGCGCCTCGCCGCTGATGGAAGAAGACTACCTGAAGCGTTTCATGTCCGACTACGGGCAGGTGAAAAAGTGGCCTATCCGACTCATCCAGATTCTCCCCTGCAGATGACTGGTGACATCATCGTGGACATGAACCTTCAGAGGGACATTCCAGAGAACCTTGTAATGCACGGCAACAAAGTTCGCGTGTCTTACAAGGGTCAAAGGCAGTGCAGCTGGTACTGCAAGAAAACGTCTCACATCAGAAAAGACTGCCCTCTCCTCAAGAAATGCGATGCATGCAATCGTCTCGTGAGCAAATTTCACCAGTGCCCGGAGAGGGTGTTTGCAGAGCCAGCAGATATTCCATCCACGCACAAGAGAATGTCATCCCAGCAGCAATCTAAGATGTCATCGCCGGCCAAGTCACCAGTGCCGACCAGAGCTTCGTCGCCGTCATCACCATCGCGAAAGAGCCAAGTTATGCCAGCTCTTTCGATTCTTCCTCAGGTGCAGAAGGAAATGATGCCCCCTACACTTCGTCCATCTTCGCATCTACCTCAATCTTTGGAGCGTAGGGGGGAGCGGCCATCGTCACCTCCTTCCACGCTCCCAGAGATCACACCCCTTCCGCAGCCAGCGTTCGATGTATCGATGGGTGAAGACGAAGCTTCTGGAGAAGACGACGTTGACGTTTCAGCAGGTGTAGAATCCACCTTTTCACTGGACGATTTTCCAGCACTTCCTCCACCAGCGCAGTCAACAACATCACAGCCTGCTCGGACTAGTGAAACGTCGTCGCCCTCCAGGATGACATCTTCTGCTGGGAATACGCATCCATCAGCGCAGAAACTGCAGGATCTTCTTGTGAGGACGAGGAGTCCCCGCAAGAAAAAATCCAGACGGGATCGTGGTAAAAGGGACGATATAAGAGCTACTTCTTCCTCCGAGAGAGACAGCCGTGCGAGCCATCAGCGCAGCCCTTCTTCCTCATCAGGTCGTCTGCGATCTTCCGATGAGAAGAACAACGGAGCCTCCTGTAACATCTGGGAAGCCCAAGTCTCAACCGGATACAGGTCAGCAAGTGCGCCATTAAACATCCTCAATGAAGGTCATCTCCCTGAACGTGCGTTCTCTTGATTCCTCTTTTAAGCAATCGGTGTTGTCATCGTTCATTGCCCTGTACAGGCCGGACATCTTGTTACTTCAAGAAGTAAAACTCGCCACTTCACAACAGCGTTATGACCTTCCGGGCCTTCGCAGTCAATACACCAACGGACAATTCTTTATCAACTCTTCGTCACCAAATCGGAAAGGGGTTGCCTCCATCATCTTCAACCCCTCCATTTTGGTGTCGAACTATGTGTATGACTGCGAGTGCAGGGTAATCTCTTTGGACATTTCAACATCTGGTGTCAATTTCCGATTGCTTAATGTCTATGCACCGTGTAGAACAGCAGAAAAACCAACGTTTTTTAGTGACTTTAATAACTTTTTGTGTTCATCGTTGCCTGTGGTGATTGCTGGAGATTTGAACTGCCATCCAGACGACAACAACATCTTCTCGTCTGGTCATGTGTATCGTCTGTGCCAGCAAAATGCAATGTTCGACCTATGGACACACAATCCACAGAGTAATCAGTGTGGGTCTACTTTCCATCAAGGGCCCACTACATCAAGATTAGACCTTTTTCTCGTCGACAATACTTTTGCTGGCTCGCCGGGTAAAATGGAGGTAATTCCATGTTTATTCTCCGACCACAGTGCCATCATGTGGTCATGGAATCCTCCATTTCCAGTATCATCTACAGGCTCTGCAGTCCATCGCAATTGGTTTCTGAATGTTTCTCTGCTCGACGAAGAGGAATACAGGGGAATGTTCGCTCAGTTCGTTGAAAAACACCTTCGTAATGTGCCTCCTACGCTTGCTTCGTGGTTAGAACTGAAAACCAGGATCAAACGGTTCTTTCGGAAGATTGGGTTAGATGCTGCTCGTCGTCGACGTCGTCATCTCCTCATGTTACAAGAGATCCTCCGGCTCCTCCAAGTATCCACCCCAAAGGAGGAGTTCGAGATGGAGATTCGTCAGGTGAAGAGTGAGATCAACGCTCTAATGATCCGGAAGGCGGCTGGCGCAGCGCTCAGAGCCAAACTTTCCTGGGCGACTGACGTCAGGAATTTATCATCAGCCGCTTTCGCCGAGGAGAGACGACATGCCAACAAAAAACGATGTCATCGATTGGTGGTGGAAAATGGGGAAGTGAATTCTGACCACGACATCTTGTCAGCCTTTCACGTCCATTTTTCATCCTTTTTCGACAACCCAATCATTCCGTCAGACGAAACGAAGCAGTGGATTGAGGCGCTAAGACCTTTTTCTGAGGATGCTGACCTGTCTATCTCTCGTCCCTTCACCGAAGACGAAGTCAAGAAGTTCCTGTCAGCGGACGGCCGTCACCAGTCCAGCCCGGGTATGGATGGCATACCATACTCGTTCTACAACGCGACATGGAATCTTCTTGGGCCTTTTCTGGTGCAAGTGTTTAATTCAACCATCGAGGACCCGTCTTCCATCACACCGGACTTCACCGTGGGGAAAATCATCCTACTCCCCAAAGTGCCGAATGCAGAGCTGGTTATCCAGTGGAGGCCAATAACCCTCCTTAACACCGACTACAAGGTCTTCACTGGTGTATTTCAACAAAGACTGAAAGTTTTCGCTGAAGATTTTATCAACCCCGGACAATCCTGCTCCATTCCATCACGCAGGATGTCCGATAATCTTATTACGATTCGGTGTGTGATGGAAGAAGCGTGTGCTCGTCAGCAAACTCTTGCCGTTTTAAGCCTTGACCAGGAAAAGGCTTTCGACAAAGTGAACCATGTGTTTCTCTTTGAAGTATTTCGACATCTTCGTCTTCGGACTTTTGCCACGATCATTTCCGCACTGTATGTTTCCGCCGCATCATGTGTGGCGATTAATGGTTCCATATCTGCTACCTTCAATCTGTGTACGGGTGTCAGGCAGGGGTGTCCTCTTTCCCCCCTGCTATACATCTTTTATTTGGAACCATTATTGCAATACTTAAATCGCCACCAAGATGTTCGAGGATACGATCTGCCAGCTGCGTCCATAAACATCAGGACTTTGGCTTATGCAGACGAGGTAGTGCTATTTGCGTCCGATCCGTATTCCTTGAGCATCTATAGAGAGACCTTTGACCGCTTTAGTACTTCGACGGGGAGTTTCATCAACCTCGTCAAGTCTAGAGGTATTGCTATCGGGAAATGGACTGTGGACTATCTCAAATCTTTCCCGATAACATGGTGCGACCGAATTACAGTGTTAGGATACGTTTTCTCCTTTCTACCGACTATGGACTCTATGCACTGGCAACAAGTGATTGAGAAGTGCATTACTCGCCTTGACAGAAACTTTCGTTTCCCAACTTCAATGTTTGTCAAGGTGAGGTTCATAAAAAAGCATGTCCTTCCAGTATTAACATCTAAATGCCTATTCACCTTGCCTTCGTTCCAAAACCTTCAGGGACTACGTAGTGCGATTGTGAACTGCGTATGGGGAACTTCTACGCAAAGGCGTCATCCACTTCGTGCTGCGTACCTGTTCGCTCTATATGAGAGAGGAGGATTAGGTTTACCGAATATCAAGCTCTATTTTATTGCAGCCAGATTGGCTGCGATGATTAGGGTGTTCCTTTTCCCGCACCCCATGTGGGCAAATTTTGTGTTTAGTCATCTTCTGTTCTTTTCCAAGGTGAATAGGCTACCATTACCACCCTTGTTGCCAGTGACAATAAATTTTCATCAACCAAAAGTATGTGACATTTACGACCGATATTGTGAATTTTCTTCCCATGCTACGTCGCATTGATCCACAAGAATGGGGGCATCTTCGTCTTGCATGGTTTTTTCAGCAGTCCGACTCTACCCTGATCATCCGTGGGCAGCAGTCCTAAAGCTATTAAAATCCTTTGCTTTTGAACGAACTTTGTTCAATTATCAGTGGCGACTGTTGCATCACGGATTTTACTCCCTCCAACGTCTCCACCAGTGGAGGGTGGCCGGTTCTGCTGGATGTTTACATTGCGGCGTAGCCGAGACCGTCAGACATATTTTTTACGAGTGCCCGTTCGCGAAGTCGATCTGGGATCGTTTGATATAGCATTACGGGCTGGTACATTTCTCCTGTCAGTCCGTGCGCTTCCTCTTAAACGATTCCACTGGCGAGGTATTTAAAACGGACCTAGCTATTGCGATCGTCTTCATCAACAAAGAACTTTGGCTGGCCCGTTGGAGTCGATCGAAGGGTCAGCCTCCATCATTCTCGACCGTATGGAGGAAAGTGGCCGATCAACTTCGATCCTTTCTACTCCTTGAATGGCCACGGCTAGGTCCGTTTACGTTCAAGAAACGCTACACATCATCTAAGTGTTTATGCAAGGTCATCGGAGGAGACCAGACCTTTCTTTTCACCTTTCCGATGGCCTTCTGATACCTCGCCACATGTGAACGGGCCTCGTTTTTGAGGCGTTTGGATAAGTCACGCAGCCCCGTATGGGCTGCCTGCCACTTACATCATGTGCGCCTGGGCGCCTAGATTTTAAGACCTCATGATTAGGCGTCCGCTGAGGCAACACCATCAGCCTCAGCTCCAACAGCAAAGAGGGCCCATCTCGATGTCGCTTCAGAGGCCACTTCTTATCGCCAGGACTCGATAAGACGGAGGAACCTCAGCGAGCAGCGGAGAAGGAATCGAACCGCCGACTTCGGATTTATGAGTGTGGACACCGATAAGGGTGCAGCGAGCCCGGGAAACCGTTCGACAGGCCGGCCGCATTCACGCCGACAATACCGTTAGCTTCGACAGGCAAGCGATAGACATTTATTCAATTTTAACCGGACATTTTATAATTCTACCGTTAGCAATAGAAGAATAGAAGAGTGTTCCCATATCCGAACCTCGACTGATGGCCATACAAAATACACAGCGAAGATCGAGAGGAGACCAATGCCTTTAGATGCCCCGGACACTGGAGGTACGATAGGTGATAAGTTAACCGAAGACTTAACCACCACCATACTCGTCCCGAGCCACGAAGGTTTAGCCACCGACATGGATACGCCTGCCCCGCTGCCGATCCGAGAGAGCGACGACGAAGACGTTCCGCACCTCGACGCCACATCGACAGCGAGCTGTTCGGATGGTAGCGAGGGTGAACTAGCCATACCGAAAAGTTCTCCGCAGCCCAGTACGGAGAGCAGCCATATTCGCCCCGAGACCAATACGGACAAAGAGATGAGACATTGCAAGCGTGTGCCGTGAAGAGAGCTCTCGACGCGAGCTAAGCTTGGCTGCCTGTGCATCATATAGGGGTAGTCCTTCATATTCTTTACATATAAAAACTAAAGAATTAGTTAAGACATTTAGATTCTCGTTAAGTATTCCAATGCCAATCTTTTTTCTAAACTTAAAATGTAAGCTTCTCCCAGCGATCTAAATATCGAAGAAACTTTATTCCTTCGTTTCTTGCGATCGGCTTTACATTAATCTCATTATTCTCGTCTCCTAATCCAGTCGCCCGGAAGGTCAATCCAAACCCAGGAGGGTCGCCGTTTACAGAGTTTACGGTGCCCAGCTTCGGCCGACTGTTGTCTCATCTCTGGACCCAAGTGGCGATAGAAGCCCGCCTGCCGTTGCAGACTTCTTCCCCAGCCTTCATCGCTAGGAATATTGAAGCCTTCATCGCCACGGTTCCACAGCCACAACCAGACTGAAGCTTATGCAATTAATTATTATTTATGATCTCAGAATTTTTGTATGATATTCTACCAAATTGGAAAAGTTATTAAACTTTCCTCTTAAAAATCACATTTAAGTCTCCGTCCTCCTCCTTTCTCTTTCCACGACACTTGCAGATTTAACGTTATAAACTTTGGGTTCTACGTTAAACTTAATAGTCGTGAAAGTTTGCTATCATATTTCCATGTTTTATAAATAAGGATAATTTCAAATTAGTTATTTTTGTAGATCTTGAGAGAGTGAATATTTAAGAAAATTTAAGAAATTCTCACACTTTGTATTTCATTTCAGTATAAAATAGTGTATAGTTAAAAACTTTTTTTAATAGTCAGTTACGGTCTATCAATACAGGATGTTTCATAATTGGTGTCCCGTCTTTAGGTCCAAATAACGACTCAAGGGGAACAGATTGGGAGAAAATGAATATTGATTATTTGGTTTTAATGTCTCCTAATTCAGAATAAATGTATTTCGCGTCCCTGGGGGTGAAGGGGTAAATTTTGAAAATTTTAATTTTGTAGGGGTAGGGGTTAGACCCAATGTGTTACTTAGAAAGTTGTAGAGCATCATGTAAAATGTGGGTTTAGCAAAAAACCCGGTGAAAAAATCTCATCCCCTGCCCTTTATCTAGTGGGTAAAGGCTAGCTAATGTAGACAAAAACAGAAAAACTCATTAGAAACTTATTAGAACTTTATCACTTATTAGAAAACAGTACATTTGAGAATGAATGAGTCGTTGCCCTGAAAAGCTAATGGGCCCTAATTTTTTTCATTAACACTCATTAATTTTCCAAATGTAGGCCCTACTGTTTTCAAATAAGTATGGTTTTTGTCCACGTCGGCTAGCCGTACCTTTCACTTTACCCACTCGATAAAGGGCAGGGGATGAGCTTTTTTTTACCGGGTTTTATGCTAACCCCCATTTTACATGATGCTCTACAACTTTCTAAATAACACATGGGGTCTAACCCCTACCCCTACAAAATTAAACTTTTCAAAATTTACCCCTTCACCCCCAGGGACGCGAAACGTTCTTATTCGGAATTAGTGGACATTAAAACCAAATAATCAATATTCATTTTCCCACCACCTGTTTCCCTTGAGCCATTATTTGGACCTAAAGACGGGACGCCAATTAGTATATAGGGTGTGGCATTTATCTTGAAACAACTGAATATCTCGGAAACTAAGCATTGTACAAAAAAATGTCCAAAATCAAAACTGAATTATTTTGCGGGGGAATTTCATTATTTAACCCCCCCCCCCTTGTGAGGGGGGCTGGGGGAGGGGGTAACTTTCAAATCTTAAAAAGGAATCCCTATTTTTAATGGTATATTCAAATTGCACACAATATTCGAGAAATGTTTTATTTTTGGTGTTTTTTTCAATTGATCCAACCGTTTAGGAGATAGAGGCCCTGAAAGTGTAGAACTTTTAAAGTTTTGAACCCAATTTTATCGATGAAGACAAAGAGATAGAGAGTGGGTCTTACAGACATTCCTATTCTATTTTTTGATGGTTTTTAAGAAGCCGAAGTCAGATTTCAAAAATTAAAAATTTTTTTAGTGCACAAGTAAACTTTTGGGGAGCAGTCCTATGGAGACTGAGCCTATGTGTGTGTGTATTGTAAAATATTGGATTTTTGAAATTCTGACTTCGGATTCTTAAAGACCAAGAAAAAGTAGAATAGGAATGTCTGTAAGACCCACCCTCTATCTCTTTGTCTTCATCGATAAAATTGGGTTCAAAACTTTAAAAGTTCCACACTTTCAGGGCCTCTATCTCCTAAACGGTTGGATCAATTGAAAAAACACCAAAAATAAAACATTTCTCGAATATTGTGTACAATCAGAATATATTATTAAAAATAGGGGTTCCTATTTAAGATTTCAAAGTTATCTCCCTCCCCTAGCCCCCCTCACAAAGAGGGGGGGGGGATAATTTTTTAACCAATGAATTTCCCCCGCGAAATAATTCACTTTTGCTTTTTTGGACATTTTTTCGTACAATGCTTAGTTTCTGAGATATTCAGTTATCTCAAGATAGTTTCACCCTGTATGTGTGATAGTTTCATCAGCTTGATACGGTCTATTCAAATGATTTTTTTTTAACATGAAGTATCTTGTTTTTTTAAGCTTAATATGATTCTCTAAAATCTGACTTTCAAAATGTTTTATAAAAACAGTTTAGTACGTGAGTATTTTGTATAAACAAATTTCGTTCTTCGAGTGGAAGGCGTCTTCAGTGAGCTTTTAGCGAGCGAGCGAGGCAGCGAACGGGCAGCACATACTTTTGTGGTGACGTCACGCGGAGAAGCGTCGTTCTATTGGTTGTTGTTGAGGTATATTGCTTATTCTTGCTGCAAAAAAGGAAATTCGCTCACGGGAGTTACTCGGAGTGACTCCGAGTGAATAAATGAATGCACCCTAGCAGGTGTTGCCTGTGCACAGACCAGAGGATTATAAGACTATGCTATTGTAAAGAAGATTCTTTGTTTTGTTCTTGTTAATAAAATAATCGAGGCTTTACAATACATAATAATGGAATACAAAATCCGACTATAAGTTTCGCCTTTATTTCCAGCTTTATCAAGGAATACACGAGAGGCGCTTTAGGGATTTTTATATACAGAATGTATTAGGTCGTTCATTAAAAAACGGGCCAGTGGATAGTGTAGGAAAAGTCCGTATGCACGAACCAGCAGACTGGGCTAAGATTTAGATACAAACCTGACGAAAACGAAGCAGGCGCTGTTCCCCGCTGTTGGCAGCACTGTCGAGTACGGAAATTAAAAACAGATGACAGGCGCGCAGCGTGGCCGTCCAGTCAGTCAAGTTGCTGACAGTTCGATATGGCGGGGGCGTGGATGCTGACTTTGCTTATCTCCGTGAACTTCACAGCATTAGTGAATTGTGTTTTCAATTTTTAAGCTTCCACTGTATGCCAAATCGCATAATAAAATTTATTTTCGTTTCTTTAATTGCCTGATTTCGTTCTGTCATTTGTCTCATTACCACGTGGCACTATACCACAGATTACTTATTACACAGATGGGACAATCAATTGTTAGAAGTGGAGACTGGATGACTCATTGTTTTGACATTATCGATTGTAGCAATGCTCCTGACATTGGCTGGGCGCTCTGTTTGAGAACATTCGCTCTTACATGTATTTTGATGTTTAATAAAGAATTCTATATGTAAATTTCCAAAAAAAGATAAGTTATACTTTTTTATGTGGTTGAAACTACGTGACTCATGGTTTTTATTAAATACGATAATTTAGTATAGTCATCGTGTGTAGCGCACCAAGCGAAAATCAGGGGCATTGCTACAGTTGATAACGTCAAAACAATGAGCTAAACCGTTTCCACTCCTAATAATTGATTGTCGCATCTGTGTAATAAGTAATCTGTGACTATTCGCTGCGAACTGGGCGTGTCCAATTAAATTTGCAATTTCTATTGTTAGACATTGTTAATTTACTTTGCAACAATATTACAATAAAAATCGAAATGTGGATAATAGCAACACCTAGAAAGAAAGCCTCACAACTGAAAAATCATACATTGTTACATCATCATGAGTCGACCAAATTTAGGGCTTACTATTGGTAGAAATCACGGTCTATAGATATTCATGGTCATCGAGCTTCGGCCATTTTCCATTGTTTCGAGAAGCTAAGGAAAACAGATCGCGCCAGGTGCCGCATAGATCGCACCAGGGCCGACCATAACCTGCGACAGAGGTTTTTCATTGAAACTGAAAATGAAAGTAAAGTTTCTGTCTGTCGATAGGGCGGCGCTGCAGGCGTTTTTGTACATGCAACGCCACTATTCAATAGAGTTCCCGCCAATGACGTATATTAAAGATAGACTCCGAATCCTATTGTTAACAGCGGCAAAAAGTGAAGCAAATTGAACCATGATAGTTCTGGGCAGGAGTGAGCCGTGGAGTAATCAGCTGTCTGGCTGCTTTGTTTTTGAAGATTTTGGGCCCGGGAAATAATTAATTCAAAACCATTCCTCAAAGTTAAACTGCGTACAACTGTACAAACAAACAAGAAAAAGAATCAGGAATCATTTTCCACAAAAATAAATCAAAAATACTTAACTAAAATGAAAATACCTAACTGAAAGACAATCGAAACGAAATTGAAATTAAAACATGTTCGAAAAATTGTTTATAAAATATAATAAAATACTTCAAATACAAAGTAAACGAAAAGATAAACTTATCACTCCGTGATTGGCGTGTGAAAGAATTATTAATCAGTTACTCTTCTGTTTAGCCATGTCTTTTGCAATATCTTCACTCACTTTCGGTCATGACAGTTCTGGGCATGGAGCTTCCCAATTTGCTTCAAGTTACAACAATAGGATTCGGAGTTTATCTTTAATATACGTCATTGGTATATAGACGAGGCTAACGAGAAAGACAGGCTCCGGCACTGAAAAGTCACATGACCAAGATGGGTCTATTAACAATGTAACATTCATTGTTTCCATCTTGGATTTTAACAATCAGTGTTTTATCCTTTGTTGGAAACAATGAAGATTGGATTGTTAATAGACCTATCTTGGTCAGGTGACTTTTCAGTGCCGGAGCCTGTATTTCTCGTTAGCCTCGTATATAGATCACAGCCCACTAGATAAAGGCCTGAGTGCTGTTTTCAAAATGGCGGCGCTCGCAGGCGGACTGTCTGTGTGAAATAAGCTGAAATAAAAGAATTATTTCATAAATTTGCTTTAATCTTCTAACGAAATCTAAGTTTTTGAACTTGTTATTTAAAAGGCTTTATGTTTCAATCAAAACAATGCCAACATACGTGCAAATATAGTTTCATTTTTTTCAAAGTAGAGCCATCTATGGAGGAAGAGAAAAAGCATCTTTTCTATAAAAAATTTCGAAACCATATATGATGTTTTAGAAATCTGCAAAAATTAGTTCCTGTAGTAGATTAATTATTTTGGTTAGATTTTGTAAGAAAATTAAAGCAAATTTATGAAATAATTCTTTTATTTCAGCTTATTTCACACAAACAGTCCGCCTGCGAGCGCCGCCATTTTGAAAACAGCACTCAGGCCTTTATCTAGTGGGCTGTGTATAGATATTCATGGTCATCGAGCTTCGGCCATTTTCCATTGTTTCGAGAAGCTAAGGAAAACAGATCGCGCCAGGTTCCGCATAGATCGCACTATTCCCGACCGCAACCTGCGATAGAGATTTTCATTGAAACTAAATACGAAAGTAAAGTTTCTATCTGCCGATAGGGTGGCGCTGCAGGAGCAGTTGGGCAGATTGTACATGCAGCGCCACTTTTCAATAGAGTTTCCGCCCTACCGGGAGCTAGAAACTTTAGCTTCATTTTAACAATGGAGCTCGATGACCACGAATATCTATAGACCGTGATAAGAAGTGAAGGCTATGTTTATATCACGTGATAAAAGCTGCCCAATCATCGAACGGGGGCTTCTCTGCGACACACATTTCCCGCCAAACTTGGGTGGCGGCACTTACGTCTACGCGAACCATTCCTTCTTATCCTTATACTTTCTTTGATTTCATGATGTGAACATGTCATAGATGTAGATAGTTGAAAGTCGGGATCTTGATGGTTTGGGTCATCGGAGGTGTCTTCCTCTGAATTAACAGTATATTTATCTGGAGCTGTAGGAAGATCTTTAGAATGAGGAACTGGTCGCATAGAGCTTCTACGTATATGTGCTACAACATAGATACGTAAAAGGCTAAAATGGGGATTTTTTTGGCAAATGGTGCGTGGTAAACAAAAAAATAATTTCTTTCCTATTTTTCATCATTAATTTGAACAGCTGAGGTATGGCGTATGTTAAAACCCTCACTGAACATCTTATGATTTATTCTTAAAAAATAATTGCAGATTAGTTATTTTCAGCCAAAAATATACAAGAAACATATTTTCATGTTCTACACTGTAGTTATTAATGTATTAGGTATTAAAAAGTAATAAATGTAAATTAAATCGTCTTCACTCGAGTGTAAATTTTCATTAGTTAAACTATAATCATAAAAAAGGTATGATTATGTAAAATTTAAGAAACTGATGTTGTCAATAGTGATTTATTTGATTGTGTATATCTTCGCGATCATACTTGACAAGTGAGTAAAGCTAACTGCTAATGGACAACCTAAATTTCTTTCTACTCCATGTCGGCAACCACATATAAAATTGGGCAACCAGAATTTTTGGAATAGCTACCAAGTGGACAACCACACTTAATAGTTAATTTCTATCCCTGCTACAATATCACACATTTATGCATAACATCAATTATGTTGTCACAGATCCTCTAGTCCAACCTTCATTGTCTCCATCTTGGATGTTAACAATCAGTGTTTTTCCTTTTGTTGGAAACAATGAAGCTTGGATTGTTGCTAGCACCCAGTTGGTCAGGTGACTTTTTTGCTTCCAGGACTTATCTCGTTGGCCTCGTCCTCTAGCGATTATAATGGCTTCAATCATCACATCCTAAAAAGAAAGCCTGTGCACTGAAAATTCATACATTGTTATGTCATCATAAAAAGGCATTGTTAATCGTTTTTCTACCAATAATAAGCCCTGAATAATGACTTCTTATGATCATGTAACAATGTATAAATTTTCAGTGCACAGGCTTTCTTTCTATACTCTGTCCAACGAAAGAAAGACTGGGCGTGTCTAATTAAATTTCCGATTTCAATTGTTAGACATTGTTGCTAAGTAAAATTAACAATCGCTGAGAATTGAAATTGGAAATTTAATTGGACACGCTCGTTTTTCTTCGTTGGATAGAGTATAGGAGGTGTTGCTTCCATACGCCGTGGCAGAGTCTTGCGCACTTTCTTTTATTCTAAAAGTGGTGCTACTTTTATAATATTTTCAATGAGCTGCTTCGACAGAAGTAGAAATATTTGTCGACTTCAAATTCGGCCCCAAAATTATCATTAGCTACTTAACTTGGTAGTATAAAGGTACGGCCAAACTTTCAGGAAACATTCCTCACATATATAGGAAGAAAATATGCTATATGGACATGGGTCCGGAAACGCTTTATTTCCATGTTAGAACGCATTTTTTTACAACTCTACAATGAAGTGAGTCGCATGTCAATTGGAACAAACAACACTGGCGGTGAATTTAAGAATTTCAACTACATTCTAACCAGACGCAACCAAGAGGACATTTTAAACATTTCATGTAAGAAAGAGTTTCATGTGCTATGCTGGTACATTCTGTTCCTGTGTTTCCCCACGAGTAATGTAAATGTAGACTTAAAGAAAATGAGTTCGATTTTGAACTCTATAAATATTTTTATTTCTGTATAACATGTTTTCTTTCTCTATATGTGAGGCAAGTTTTCTGAAAGTTTGACCGTACCTTTTTGTTACACCCAGATGTAGTTTATTTGTTATTTAGTAAAGATGTAAGGAAAACTAGATGCAAGTTTCGAGCCACTTAGAGCTACTAATAATTGGCCCCGATCAACAAAATTGTAAAAAATGTTACTGTCCTTAATAATATGGCAATCAACTGTACTTTGAAGGGGGTGACCTTGATTTGTAAAAATAATAAAATTCATGATTTGTAGAAAAATAATAAAATTCATGATTTGAAAAGAAAAAAAAAACAGTCTTATTTTTTCTAGTACTATTGATAACCAATTTCTAGTACACCTCGTAATAATTTTACGGGAAAGAGTGGTTTATGAAAAGAGTTTGATCACATTGAAAGGTTGAATTTACAACTAAAAGTTAACCTTTTCAGTATGAACTGACGATACATAAGATATAATGCGTTATTTATTTATTTATTTTTGATTTTGTTACCGTGTGTTACCGAATGTATACAAATTTTTGTTTATTTATTGCTCAGGTGAAGTAATTTATAACTAAAATCATTTTCATTTCATAGACAAACAATTTCATTTTTATTTTCAATGAACAACAACAGCTAATCGAGTGCGCATGGTAGTAAGCAAAAAGATTTTAATTATGTATTACTGGAATCTGATAGCAATTTAGAAAAAAATAAATTGTATAAGCGATCTAGTAGATGCAACAAGCAACAACCAATGTTTTGAAGATTAATTTTAATTAATGTTTTAATTATAAGTACTTTCGCTACGTAAACTACTCTTGTATTTGAAGGGATGAAACTTCTAAAATATTAAGTCCTGATGTCTCACGCTTTGTTTATGACGTATGTTACACAATTTAGATTCTTGCAAATGCAGAAGGGAAAAAAGCAATTAATTTACGCGTACATCTTATATAATATTTACTTCCTCTTATCAATACTATTTTTAAGTTCCGATTTAAAAAAACAAACAAACCCGAAAAGTTCTGCTTAGTTGTGTTGTTCATTTTTCCCATCATCGCGGATTATGAATTAGAATGCTCTTAAGTTTTAGTTTTATTGTTATTCATGAGAAAAATATATTCCACCACACAAAGTCTTCTGTCTTTAGTAAAACCTAATCAATCCAGAATAGATAATTATTGTTTTTTATTAGTCTATTATTCATTAATTTAAGACAATACATTTACATATGAGAGAATTACAAATATTTGAATCTGAACAAAGTCAACTACAAACGTTTTCATTTAACGATTCATGATTCATTAAATATAAAACAAAGAAAAATGAAATCATATATAAGTACATACAAAATTAAATAAATAAATAATAAAATTAGTTTTATAAGAAAATAAAATGAGATACGCGGAATAAATTATAAAAAATCCATCACAAGCTACTGCTATAGAGGTCAGGCCCATCAATGAGAACGCCAATGAGGTGCAAATATTGACAAGCCTTGTTGCTTGTCACGCCACTTGAGAGACGATACTAACTGCTCATGCGCCGCCATTAGCTGTTTATTAATCCATTTCCCCTTCGTAAATCCACTACTACATATGCTTTTGCTCCTGTTGTGTGCTTAAAAAAAGAATTCTTTACTTAAAAAAAGGTGGTGGAAAACTCTTCAACAATTAATATGGACAAAGATATTATGTCAGATGGAAAGCCAACAAGGGATTTCTGGCTTGAATTTATTGATGCCTACAAGAATCACGAATGCTTGTGGAACACAAAATCAAAATACTACAATAATCGTGATGCAAAACTGAGAGCTTACGACAATCTACAACTGATGATGAAGAAACATACACCCAATGCGACTCATGAGTCGGTGAAGAAAAAAATTAATGCTCTGCGTACAAACTTTCGTAAGGAACTAAGGAAGGTTAACGCCTCCATTAAAGGAGGAGCCTCGCCAGAGAACGTATACGAGCCTAATCTATGGTATTATCAACACCTCTTGTTCCTCATTGAACAAAAGCAAACGCCGACAGAGGAGCAGAGCACAGGCAACGCACCTGATACCGAGGACGAAGAATACGACCCTGATGATATTAGCGACACAGTAAGTATCGTACATCTTCCATGACAGCGATCGTTTTTATACATTTGCATTACTGTTCCTAATTCCTTTTGTGCTAATAGTTTTGTCAGCATTTTGTCACAACGTTTGCCTAGCGCTAGTGTCGAGGAGCGATTGAAACATTTTTCCTTATCGTTAGCACTTTTGCTCTTAATGTGTATTGATATCTAATCCAAGCCTAATTAAAAAATGTTTAATTACGTGGCATATTTTACATCCCCAATCTACTTCGACAGTAATTTTCCAACAGTTGGCATTAACATCATTACGCCTCTGTGTTGTATCTCGTTACACATGGCATACAAGGAAAGAATAAAAATAAAAAAATTTACATATATTAACAATACGTAGTTTAAAAGATCAATCCTTTCAGTCCTTAAGATAACCAATGGTCAATCTTAAAATAACCATGATAAAAAGTTATCAATAAATATAGTGTGAATTTTTTTTTTTTAATTTTTACTGTTTTAACATAACTTTTAAAAGAGAATTCCATACTACAGGATGGCCTGCAAATCCCTACACATCTATATGTTATGTTATATTCAATTATGCATGTATTGTAATTACCCCCCCCCCCCCCCACGCACACTGATTTGAGCCCATTTACACTTGAAGACTGTATTGTGACAAGTATATAGGGAGGAGAATGTTCCTGCTACGTTGAGGTTTGGTTTATTAGATATTTTGGCATCGACTACTAAGGTCATTTTGCACCTTTTACACACGTTATATCTGTACGCAGCCCAGGATAAACACAAGCATCCATGCCTACGGCGGGATTCGAACCCACAACGAGGCGGACTTGATAACTAGAAAGCCTGTGCCCTAGCCCTCTCTTTCACCTGGCTGGCGCTACGTTGAGGAAAATGTCTCACAGAACATGCCGTCACATAATATTATGCAGTGAGAATGAGGGAAACACACAGATACACGGGATGCATAAGATATACGGATGGGTACCGACTACGAGCCGTCCTATATTTTACTTGAGCAGTTACCTGCTTGAAATGTTTTACCAATTACCCCATCCAATGAATGCTTTTGTTATTAATATCTGGTGTGCAATTTAATTCTGTCGTTTTTTTCGACATTAATTTCATTGATTTCTCAAAAACTGTGTTAAATATTTATTAGAAATAATTTCTGTCGGCTGCTACCACCTTTGCTCATGGTTTTTGGCAAAATTTGGATTCTGTGAAGGAAGAACAATTCATTCTTCGACTCCATGAAGTCTGTAATCCAATTTCTTACTTCATTTCGATGACTGCTACTGGTCAGGTGATTTTGGATCTGGAACACGTCAACTGGGTAATAACCAAGTGGGCAATGTTAAAACTGAATGATAACCAATTTGTCCGACAAAAATTTATAGAGTAAAACCCCGTTACAACGTACTTCAAGGGACCTGGAAATTTGTACATTATTCTGAGGTGTACGTTACTCTGAATCTAGGGGGGGGGGGGGGCTTGTGGACAATGCATATATTCATAGAAAAACATAAGAATACGTGCATGCATTTTATT
The DNA here is from genome assembly GCA_023313115.1 of Rhysida immarginata. NCBI lineage: Eukaryota > Metazoa > Arthropoda > Chilopoda > Scolopendromorpha > Scolopendridae > Rhysida > Rhysida immarginata. Next base: position 593,828 of record JAHWFO010003007.1, read on the forward strand.
TTATTCAATACAAATACACTATAGCATATACAATATGTAGTATTACATTCATTTTTTACAGACTTACATGGTTACAAAAAATTCCCTGACTTTTCCCGTATGGAAAATGGGCAATTGTCCGTCAAGTGAAGGTCTCTAATCTAATTGCAGCACAAATTGGATCCCGACTGAGTAGCATGCAGAGATTTCCGGGTTTATATATGCTACACCGACCAACCAATGAAATGTGAACTCGGCTTAATTAGTCCATTTGCCCAGTTGCAACTTTCGCCTGGGCTGCATTGACCAATCAGAGCAAGACATTTGAACGATGTACGTTGTACTGAAGGGATAATTTAACCAAGGGAATGTAAAATTAGTACGTTATTCTGAATGTACGTTGTAACGGGATTTTACTGTATAATTTAAAAAAGAAGTAAAGAAATAACTTTACTTTGCCATCCTGTTGTTTTTTTTTGTTTTTTGTTTAGTTTTTTTTTATTTGGACATTTGGATGACAAAAACTGAGCGACATATTTTAAAACCTCAAATTTTACAAAATTATTATTTTATTATTATTATATATTACTATGAGATAATACAACATGATTTATTATTACAAAATATTTATACGTTATTCCACACAAATATTTACCTTATAAGGATTTTTACAAAATATGATATTTACCTTACAAAATATTTAAACAAATAAATTTATTTTTCTAAGGATTTTTTCACTTTTTATGTTTGTTGGGCATTGATAATCTGCAATGCACCTTTCATATTCTGCTTCGTAATTTCTCTGAATTCTCTGTAATCCTTCTATAAAAAGGTAAAAGTTTGTATGTGCTACACCAAAACCTAATTGTAACATTCAATGGCAGACTTCGGCAAAATTGCTTGTCCTTTCGAAAAGGATAATAAACGTATCTTCAATGTTCAACATTCCTTATAGTTAAATGACTAATGCAAAATAAGTATTGTTGTTTCAGATGAATCTTTTATTTTATTTATTTATTTATTTATTTATTTATTTATTTATTTATTTATATCAAGCTTACTGATTGGGCACATTCTACCTGGTATTCAGAACGATGTTTTATGCAATTAGAAGGCTAATGATGATAATATTATTCAGTTACATTAAATCTGAAATGATCAGTCATTGACCATTCAGAATATTTTTATTGGAGAATTTATAAAGTTATAAAAATTACTTAAAATATACGAAATTATATGATAATTACAAAATTGTTTTGATGCATTACATTTCATTACATTGTCCAATTATACAGGGTGTTTCAAAATTATGTACAATAAATTTAGTGACATATTCTTCAGGTCAAAAGAAGACGAAAATGTTCTATAGTACTTTGTCTGGAAACGATTTATTTACGCGATACAGCCAACTAAACCCGTGGCTCCAAATTACAGGAATTGTTCAAAGTGCCCGCCACCAGCTCGCATGCACGTTTTGGCTCGTTGCATGAGCGACCGTCTGATGTCATGGAAGAGTTCGTCGCCAGCATTACGAACGATTTGGCATGCATTTTCAATTCGTTGTCGCAGATCCATAATGTTAGGAACTTCTGTGCTGTAGACGATCGTTTTCACATGACCCCACAGAAAAAAGTCCAAGGGATTAAGGTCGGGTGATCTTGCAGGCCAGGCTACCGGTCCACCTCGACCTATCCACCGATTCGTGTATGCAGCATTAAGGTGTGCTCGCACAACATGGCTGAAATGTGCTGGAGCGCCATCGTGCATGAACCACATGTTAGATCTTATCAAAAGAGGAACATCTTCCAGTAATTCTGGCAATGCATTCTGCAGAAACAAAAGATACGTTCGCCCAGTCAATCGTGGCGGCAACACATAAGGGCCAATTAAGTTATTTCCGACAATTCCACACCAAATGTTCACGGAGAAATGCTCTTGATGCGCTCGAGCTCTGGTAACATGCGGGTTAGCATCTGCCCAATGGTACTGGTTGTGAGAATTTACGATTCCTGTCCGGGTGAAGGTTGCTTCGTCCGTGAAAAGTATCTGGCTGAGACAACTAGGATCTGCAGCATGACGACATTGTATCCATTGGCAAAATCGTTGTCAGTGTGGATAGTCCGTTGGGTTCAGTGCCTGAACCAGTTGCAGGTGGTATGGATGCAAAAGCTGACAGTGAAGAATGCGCCAAACAGATGAGTGCGGAATGTGTACCATGGAAGAAATACGACGGGTGCTTGTCTGTGGTTCATCATGTATGATGTCAATTATCACATCCTCCTCATCCGGAGAATGTGCTACAGGCCGTCCTTGTCCTGTTTGACGGCCAAAGGAACCACGCTCCCTCAAATGTTTGTCGGCAGATACAAATGTTCGGTTATTTGGCAAACGTCTATTCGGAAAGCGTTCTTGGTAGAGTCTTCTTGCTTCCACAGCATTTCCGTCCGCAAGACCATATATTAGGTACATGTCAGTGTATTCTGCACTGGAATACGTGTACATGACTTTTTTTTACGTAAATCGTAATGCGTATGTCAAAGCACGCAAACGTTCTGAAATTGATATTCCTAGTGGATGTACAGTAGTGAAACTACAGTAATGGAAACAACCATACAGAACTAATGGAACAACCCTAAAGTAGGTTTAAATGGAACAAACCACTCAACCTAGTGTTGGGTCGAAACACTGGAACTGCTAAAATATCGTCCGCTAACTACCGTGCTTCCCTACTGTATGATATTGGATTACTCGCAAAGAAATCGTTTCCAGACAAAGTGCTATAGAACATTTTCGTCTTCTTTTGACCTGAAGAATATGTCACTAAATTTATTGTACATAATTTTGAAACACCCTGTATTGATGTTTTTTAATACAAATGACTAAGAGTTGAATGAAAATGGACTGGCAAAATAAATTTTTGAAGTTATAAAAATTTTCATGGTCCACTTGGTTATCATCCAGTTTTACTGTCGCCCATTTGGTTATCATCATCGCTCAGTTGACTATCGTCTTGTTGACTGTCTTATCAACCAGAACAAATGGTAGCCCAAAGGAGCAATCTCTGGAGAGTACTCTGGATTGAGTAGGAATTCCCACTTCATTAAGGACGTCTTTCAAGCAACAGATTCGTGAAGGACATCCATTGTTGTGCAGCAGGACCGTTTGGTGGTAAATCGGTGGCCATTTTTTCTCAATTGCAAATTGCAGATTTTGCAGTTGCGGTATGTAACAGTCTGCCATGTCTGTCTGCCCTGACGGGAGAACCTCATGGTAAAGCACCCTCTTCTGATCGCACTAGAAGTTCAGCAGAACCTTCTTGCTGTGAACATTGCATGATTTGGTGGGATTGACCCACAATTTTTTGCGTTTTTGGGGTATTGTATCAGATCATTTTTTGTTGCCAAATTTTTCGTCTTTTGTACAGAAAAGACTTATTATGCTAGGTGAACATTTGAAGACATGTCATGCCACTGCACCAATTGTTTTCCATCAATTTGTGAGGCACCTTTTCTTTCTTTCTGGATTTTTCCAAGCACGTGCAACCGAAAACAATAGCTTGGCGAGTAACTCTGAACCCCTTTGTAAGTTTCTTTTGGGCATGAGTTGTATTTTCAGAGAGGACCATTTCAAAATCTGCATCTAAAAAGAACTTTGGCTGGGTTGGGCACTCATTGTTCAAGTCCAAATTGCTGGTTCTGTTCTGTTTGAACATGTCCCTTTAGTTGCAATGGCTTTTTTGTATGCTTTACATTGGATCCTGGATGTTTCAGCAGCAGAACTCTTCTGGTGAAAATAATGGAGTGTCCAATGTGCATTGTAACTTATGAAGTAATGAATAAAAAATTTTGAAATTATGCACGAATAAAGATCATGTAATGGTCTCCTACCTCCACGTGTAAAAATGGATAAAGTTCAACAGCTAATTTACGCATCATGACGTCTCAAAGATAATAGACAGAATTAAGTTGAGCACTTTATTTTTTTATTATTTGATCTGTGCATATTTAAAATAGACAGTAATTTTTTTCCGAGCATATTTATCATTTTTATTGTTTTAATTCACGATTTATTATGAATTTAATGTCTTACAGTTGTAAAACAAATTTTTCACGATAATAATTATTTAATTACAGGGTGTTTACAAATTTTGTACATACTTTTAGGGCTGGTAGATGATCTTATTTTGAATATATTTTGCCAATAAACTGAGAGTCACAACTGAATCCTTTATACATTAAAAAATTGTCAAACATCATGCATACAAACCTCGATCATCAGACCAAAACCCTTTACAGGCACTTTTAAAGGGGTGCGCTGCTCGGTTGGTTTTGGTGACTGCTCAGCTAAATACACGAAAAACTACGTAATGTTTTATTTGTTTTTAAGTTTTGATTGCTCAGCTATTTTATCTTTCCACCCACCTGATAAAATTTTCTGGCGAGAACCCTTCTTTAATTTTTTTTCTCTGGGAACTTTGAAGAATGTGGTATACAATACTCCTGTGGATTTGGAAGAGAAGCTGGTAGCACGAATTGTGACTGCAAATAATCATGTAAGAAACACTGCAGGGATATTTGACCATGTCATAAATTCAATGACAAGATGCTGTGAGGCAAGCATTGCTGCTCATGGTCAACAGTTTCCACACCTTTTGTAAATTTAGAAACGTGTAGTATATGGTTATTAAAAACATTGTGACTGTCGGTATAAAGTTTTCTAATTTCTTCCATTTTCTGGAAATACATTAACGAGAGAGACAATTTATGAGGAAGTCTCAGACGACCATTGTATGTATCGATGTTTGACAATTTTTTTTATGTATCAAAGTTTCATTTGTGACCCGCCAGTTTATTGGCAAATAATATTCAAAATAAGGTCTTCTAGCACCCCTAAAAGTTTGTACACAGAGTTCGTGTATAAATCCCTTGTATAAATTTAGCAGGACAGGATACTTATTAGAAATTAGAGCAAGGATATAGTGTAAATTTTTAACAACAGCTTGCTTCGTGTGGCCATGTAGGGGGAAGCAAGAACTTGGATGCCCCCAATCGAAACATAGCTTAGAGGAATCTTTGTAAATCTTAAGTTGAACCCACATATAATGAGCTCTGTTACAGTGAATTTAATTGAAATACCCAATGACAGGTTAATTGAAACTATACAAATTTTCTATGGTTATAACGAAATCTGATATAACTAAAATACATATGTAAGGAATCATTTTATGGGCTCTTACACAACTATTGTTTGGATATAGCGAAATTTTGAAAAAATCAACAATTTTTTGATGTCTAAATTTGCCATTGAGTTATTCACTTGGTAGGATCAGAGGGTGAGGAAAACAGGCAACAGCCCATAACGGATTAATGAAAACACATAAAAAAGAACTAAGGAAGTATATAAAAAAAGACAAAACAGTAATATGAAATTAAATAAGGATTCAAGGGTTAAAGCTAACTGCAGGGAAAGCCTGCTATAGTCAACAAAAAAATTTCAAATAAATTTTGGTTATTGTTAAACAAATAAATTAATTTAAAGGCTGGGTCTAATGTAAAAACTTTATTCTGGGATTTACCAAGAAACTATAGAGCTTGATTGTTCCTTTTGCCACTGGGAACGCGAAAGCCTATTAATTCAAGGGTTCTTGCGGAAATGAGCTGCCTGTTAATAAGCTTTCTTAAAGTGCTGGAAAGTGCTGTATTAATAGTTTGAGAGATCAAATACAGATGCCAGGAAGTTTTGTCAGCAAAGTGAAGAGCATGAGCAACAAAAGAACTAAACTTTAAGAGTTTGGCTTGGAGATACTAGAGTTACTGAATATTCCCAGAGTACCAGATCCAAATAGCACACAAAATTTTAGGCAAGATGATTCTTTGAAAGACTTACACTGCCTCGTTCAGAGGGAGGCAGAGGTCTTATTGATATAATAGATCTACATCAGAAAAAGACTCGGTCTCTCAGAGAATTCTTTTACTCTAAACAGCACATATCATCATTGCATAAAGGAATCTGCATGGCTGATATAAAATACACGCCTTTGAATTGAACAGCATGCAGAACACCCATAACATTCTTACAATGTGCACTAAACTTCAATCATGACTTGGAAAGCAACTCCATGGCAGACATCCTTCTGACCTCAACCAGCTGCACGTCGACAAAAAAGCATTGAACTCTTGGCTAAGTGAAGGAAGTCTCTTTGGAGAAACTGAAGGAACCATGATTGCCATAAAAACCAGGTTTTTAATATAAAAGCTACAGACAATATATTTTCAAAGATTTGACTGATGGGGTTTGCAGGAAATGCCATATCACAGAGGAAACCATCCAACATGACATATCTAGTTGCATACACAAACTTATGGACATCCAGGCTCTATTCTATAAATATATCCCAGAGACTGTCTTTGAGAACACCGCTATAATAATATATTTTGACACCGCTATAATCACTGATAAAACTATCCCTCATAACAGACCAGACATTATAATAGTAGATAAGCAAACTAAAGTGACCTACATAATTGATATCTCCATCTCCAGCACACACATTTACAAAAGACATACATTAGGAAAATCACTAAATATACGGATCTTGCACACAAAATAAAACTCCTTTGGTGAGTTACTAGAGTACATATTGTTCCTATTGTTCTTTCTGTCACTGGGGTTATTCCACACTCATTACACAAAAGCCTGTTAACACTGAATTTAAACCCACGTTTATACAAAACCTTACAGAAAGCTACAATCCTAAACAATTGTCACATAATAAGGAAATTCCTACACCCAAACATTAATACTCCCATGAGCACGTAATTTTTCCCTTCCTTGCATTTGAGCCCCTTGGGCTTGGGTCTGCCTCTGGGACTTGGCTTCCAGATTTGACCAGCGTTTGGTTTTCTAAAACAACAACAACAACAATAATAATAATAATAATAATAATAATAATAATAATAATAATAATAAAATAATACATGTATAGGGTATTTCAAAATTTTCTTTACAGCTTTGAAAGAACATACAGGATGGCAAAAGGGTTTGGGCACTTGGAATTCACTTGCTAATATTTTTATTTTATTAAATACATGGTGACTAAAAAGTCTGTTCCACCCTTCCTATCTGTACAGAAAATGGAGATATTCCAAATCTTTGCAGCCAATAAATAAGTTGAGGGTAGCCTAGCTGATAGTCCAGTCTCATTGATCTCTAACATGCAAATTCTTTCTCTTCAATCATAAGAGACAGACAAGTAATGGAGATTGCGTTTATTCACAATTCCGCCAATAATGTAAATCCTCAATGCTACAAGAAGCATTCACATCAGGAAAATAATGCAAATCCTCAATGCCACTTCATTGTTCTGTGGTGGGGCCTTTCTGTTATGAAGGAATTTTTACATCTCATGTTTACAAAAAGTTGATCCTTGAAGACGTTGTCATAGTTTTAGTGGATATCTACCACTAGCTGCCTATCAACAAAAATGGTTCCGGCACAATGGAGCACCATCCCACTTTGAAGCTATCGCACATCAAAAGTTATATCTAATGCTTCCAGACCAATGGATTGGATGAGGAGGTCCCGTTGATTGGCCCACACACCTGATCTCACATCTCTTGACTTTTTCCTGTGATGTTACATCAAGGATAGACTGTATGCCATGGAGCCTACGTGTGTCAAAGCAGAATTTGCAAAAACAAATTCAGGATGCACATGCAGCAACAATGCAAAAAATGATGACAGGTGTAAGATTGTATGCAGATGTGCATGACTCCAAGCACATTCTGAATTAATATTATCCAATTCTTGCCTTATCATCATGGGATGTTATTTACAATGAGTATACAACAGTAAATAACATCTTTATTGTAGGCAATACCTTATTTTAAATTCTAAAAAAACAGCTTATATTATTATCATTATAGCCTGAAGAAGCCAGGTATAAAAGGCGAAACCAGTTATTAGTCATTTCTCCGATAAAAAATTTATTGTAAAACTTCTATCTTTTTTATTAATCAACACAATACAAAGGAATTTTCACAACTATACTTCAAGTTAATCAATTTGCAACAGTTTTTCATCCTGAACAGTAAAAAATAGTGATCAACTGTAGATATTGGATTCTTATTTGCAGATAACTGTTTATCAGATCTTGAAAAAAAAAATCAAAGTGCTCATAACGTGATGCTAAACAAGCTTACAATTGGAAATTTTTGTCTGTCTCTTATGATTGCAACCGTCTTTTGCAAATGTCCTAATTTGTGCATTTGAGATCAATCTGACAGGCCAGGCTCAACTTCCTATTTGCTCAATAAATAGAAAGTTGTTGAAAGAGTCTGAGAGATGCAACAGACTCTTTAGTCATTTTGTATATCCATTTTGATTGGATACCCTTAAAGCAAACCAAAAAAGCTTTCCAAAATAGCACTACACATAAAATTTGGTCAACCCATTTCAAAATTGACTGAGACCATCTCTAAATATGTCTTTGGAGGTGGCATGTATTTTAGGGGGAGATTTGGCTAGCATATATTTTTATTTTAATTTGGAATTGAAAATATTTTAAAAAGTCCTTAAGTGATTATTTAATAAATTATTTTTTAAAAGCTTTTATAAAAAATATTTTCAACATGGATATAAAATTTGTTAAAACAAAAATATTGGCAAGTAAATTTTGAGCGTTTAAAATTGTGTCACCCAATGCATTTATACAGAGGACATATTAGATTTTAAATGTCATAATGGAGAAAAACACATTGAGTTTTATTTTGGATAGTTATGGTTCAGTGTTGCACAGGATAATCCAAGGAAGATCAATAGCCATGTTTGATGTATTCTGTCCTAGGGAAAGGAGTAAAACAAATTTAGGAAGACACCTATCCCAGTCGTTTTGAGGTTAACTTTATATAAAAAAGATGAAAAATTAGAACTGCCAAAAATATAGGACTGCTTGTATACTGATAAGGGAAGATGGATGCCTTGAATAAAATTGGTGAATGAAATCAGTATGCATGCATCCACACTCAAGCTTTACTCGTCAAAAACTCTGTGCGAATATCAGACAGTATTGAAAATAGACACACATGCTATTCTCTGATAATAACCTAATACGTATGACAGTACCCTAAGTTTCTTTTTAGATATAGCGACTCATATCGTGTCATTCATACAATTCTAATTCAGTACAGATATGAATGAGTCCCGTATCATTTAGGAGGAATTAATCTTCAAGCAACATACAGCTGTACAAATGTATACCATTTATCACATATTGACAAACATCATATATGCCAGTGATTAATATAGTGGGTTTCTTGGTTATGACCCAAAATAAATTAAAGCTTTTGAAAGCAGATAACGATAAAAAAAATATGGTTTCGAACTTTGTTTAAATTCTTTGTTTAGCATACTTTACTATAGTAAAGAGATAAAAATTATTCAAGGCAATCATACCTTCCCTTGTGAGCAGGTACTTCATTAGATACACCCCTCATGATAGAGTGTACAGCTCTGATTAGGAGACATATCCCAGTAATCATGTGGCTGCAATACAAAGGATTTTAAGTAAGCAATTTTGTTGTATATGTTAGACAAACCAAAGATTTGAGTGATTTTGAAAGTGGCATGATATTCTGTATAAAACAAGCCACCAGATCCACATATAAGCAATAGCCAGCATGTTGTTTTTTTCTCATTTAGCTGTTGCTTGTGTCATAATATCTCAAAAAATGCCTGGCCAACAATACCTTGTCAGTGATTTGTGTCAGTAGTAGTGGAGATGAGTATTGGGTCCAGTCTATTAAGACAAGTGTTGAGTTCATTCAAGCATAGAAGTGAATGAACAGTATATACTCTGTGGAATTGAGTCATCTATTGGTGAAACCAGCCAGTCTCCGAATGATAAGAGAAGCGGACTGAGTACAACAATAACAAGAGCAACAACTTGAAGATGATTGCGTAAGGGTTGTTAAAATGAAACTCGGATTGTATTACAGTTGACAGATTTCCAGCTGTGGTCGAACAGTTATGTCTACACCTAGTCATCCATGTTGTTCATGCAGCGATCCCAACAGTTGATAAGCTTCTATTTATCTTTTGCAAACCATTCCTCCACTGCAACATGGACTTTTTAATTCATATACCTACTTCATCATCTATGCTATTATCTACAAATCTTAATGTCCACTTATCTTACTTATAAGGAGACACCACTTACTTGCTCTCACTGATTTTGATGGGAAAAAAATTGTATGAGTAGTTTTGTTCCAACTAAACTCTCATGCAAAGCCAATTCGATGCACTTCACAAAACTTGCAGAAAAAAAAATTCATACAGTTTATTACCAATACCTATCCAGTAGAAATACCCACAGTGTTGCAGTTTATTTTCATAGCTTGGAGTGGCCCAGCGGTAAGTCTCTGGATTTTGGTGAGAATGACCTGTGTTCGATTCTTGTGTAGGACATGTCGCTTTTTTTTTTTTTTTTTTTTTTTTTAACCTGAAATTTTCCTTATTATGTATAGGAGTAATATACAGTTGAACCTCGATATCTCGAATCTTGCAGTCTCAAAAACCTCGATATCTTGAAAAAATTTTATTTCCCTGGATTTTCACTATTAATTCAATGTAATTTTCCCTCATTACCTCAAAACATTTTCTCAGAAAATCTCGCTGCTTTGAATTTTGACTCCGTATACCAGCGAAATGAAAAGTATTTAAATACATTAGAGAGTTAAGATTTTTCATTATGAGAAATTTTTCACATGAAAATGAAAAGAATTTGACATCACTTCCGTTAAAGTTAGACAATTCTCGTATGTTACGAAAATATTTCACGAAAAAATTTTTCGATCTTGTGAAGAGGTCACTGTTGCATACAAGATGTTTAAAAATGTGCAGTTTCTGTTTTTCTGACATTAGTGGCATATCTCCTATTGTTCTCTGTACACTCACAGTACCTTTATTAAAATAAAAATCTTGATTTAAAAGTAATCCTTCATATCTCGAAACCCCTTTATCTCTTATTTTTTTTCTGTTCCTGTGAAATTCAAGATACCGAGGTTCGACTGTATATGTTTTTAAACATAGTCGCAGTTTTCTAATTCATTGTCGTTATTTCTTCGCAATTATAAGGGTCGTACAAATGAAAATGAAAATTATTTATTTTATCCAAAGTGTATACAAGAAATTTAAAAATACTCTCCAAATGCGTTAAGGCATTTATCACACTGTGTAACATGGCGTGTAATTCCTTTATGGAAGAAGTCTTTTGGTTGCGTGTGGAACCATTCCAAAACCTCTTCCTTCACTTCATTGTCCAACTGAAAACTGTGGCCTTTCAGATGTTTTTTGAGATCCCCAAACACGTGAAAGTCACATGAGGATAACTCAGGGCTGTAAGGTGGATGCTGCATTGCTTCCCAGTTGAACTTTTTGATGAGGTCTACAGTTGCTTTTGAGGTGTGAGGACGCACGTTGTCGCGAAGAAGAAACACTCCTTCTGTAAGAAGTCCAGGACGCTTGCATTTGATGGCCATGTGCAGTGCCTTCAATGTTTCCCCATATCGTGCTGCGTTAACTGTGGTGCCTTTTTCAAGAAAGTCCAGTAAAATCGGGCTTTTGCGATCAAAAACACGGTCAACACCACCTTCCCCGTGCTGTTTGCGATTGCTTTTGATTTTTTGGGGGTGGTGACCCATAATGCTTCCGTTGACGACTTTGACGTTTGCGTTCGGGCTGGAAATGAAAGCACCAAGTTTCATCCCCTGTAACAATTCTGTTGAGAAAACTCTCTCCTTCCTGTTCATAGCGAGTCAAATGTTGCAGGGACATGGCCATTCGAACTCCAAGTTGTTCTGATTCAAATGATGCGGGACCCATTGTGCACAGATTTTTTTCTGTAGTGCAGATGGTTCCTGATAATGGAGTGAACAGTTCCACGACTAAGGCCAGTTTTAGCAACCACGACATCTATTGTCACTCTTCTGTTTTCCTTTAAGACGGCATCAATTTTGGCTTTGGAATCATCCGTGATGGTGCGGTTTGCTTGTCCAGGTCGTTGATCATCTTGCAATGATGACTGTCCCTCCAAAGACCTCTTGCTCAGTGTCCAAACACAAGTGAAGGTTAGGCAGTCATTTCCATAGATGTTCTGCATACGACGATGAATTTCAGAAATTGAAACTCCTTCACATGTCAAAAAACGAGTTAATGCTCTGTGTTCCTGTTTCGTTGACTCCATTTTGTTGTTTGGACAAAGCAATTACTCGCAGAGCTTCAAAGCGCGAGCTATCGTTCTTTCTCACGTAATGCAACACTTGGAGCCTATTGTTCAATTTGCACGTGGGGTTTTGCAATTGTTGAAAACAAAAACTTACTATCTACACGTCATCTTTTTTTTCCACACAAATTTTTGTTTTCATTTGTATGACCCTTATATTATGGAAGGAAGGCAAAAGTAATGACATTATTATTTAATTAATACGCTATGGATTAAAGATATCATAGAAGCATGTTTAAAAATATAAATGAAATGGGCTTTCCTGCAACGTTGATGAATAATAGATGCGAAGGTGTAGTAATATGTTTAATAAGGGACTTTGGTCTGACCCATTTGCCGATTGACCATAGCTGGTGTTCCAGCAGTTGGTGACAGCCTCTGGTTCGTTTATCCCCAGCAGCTTTTCCATCATGAAACCCCCCGTGCTTCGGAGGGCACGTTAAGCCGTCGGTCCCGACTGCTACTGTCATCTCGTAGCAGTCGTTATTAATGGGATGGCGCAAATCTCCCTCTGTACCAGATAAGATAAGATAATATGTTTAATAATATGTAAGTAGTGCAAGCAGCTTTTGTGTTGTGTGTGCTTCTATGCAATTATTCTAAAATTTGTGATACTTAAAAAAAATAGTTGACCATAATATTAAAAATCTTTTCTTTTTAATATTCATTTATAGTTGTTCATTCATAGTGTAATAATTAAATTAAACAGTCATTTCTTTTGCCTTCCTTCCATAATAATTGCAAATGACAGTGAATTGGAAAACTGCGATTATGTTTAAAAAAATTATGTATACACAGAGTGATTCAGTCAATTACGTATGATTCTAATGGTTTATTACTCAGGAACTAATAAACCTAGGAAAGTCGTATTGATTTTATAATACACATTACACATTGGAATTTCACACCTCATGAACAACATGCTCGATGTGTGCTCCATTCATCTGTACAACACAACGAAGCCTGAGGGTGAAGTTTTGCAGAAAGAAGTCACAGGGGTTAAGGTCAGGACTGATCGGTGACCAGCTGAATCAGTTGTTGAACAGAAAGAAGTAGTCCTTTGTCCTGTTATGGAGGGGGTCTTTTTAAGGATGTTCGTTTTGTATTAAATCATTGGGAAAAATTGGGTGGAAAAAAAAAGCGGTTCTATTGTGGAGGAAGGTGGTCTTACAAGAAGGCTTCACTGTAATTGTTATAAAAATGATAGGTTCATATGTGATGTATTATGTGATTTTATTTGTGTTTTTTTATTCAATAACTTCAGTTTTATATATATTTTTAGTTTCAAAAATTTAAATTTATTTATTTTAAGTGTCCTGTTAGGAATTGACATTTTTTAACTAACGATTTTGTTAATGGATTTCTCTTCTGTATGACCAATCATGATCATGTATCCATTCAGAAATCACAAGCCTGTAATCAAATTAACCAATCAACATGTATGCTATTATCAAATGCACCAAGGCTGAGTGCTATTTTTAGGTATATTCTGATGAAGGCGAGAATAAATGCTGAAATTATTTGAATTCATATTGGTTTCTATAATTCGTTGAAACAGAAAATATCCTCCTGCTCCAACGTTCCTCATGAGATGTTATTTCTACCAAAGAAGAATAACTATACTGAAAATTTGTATAAAAAGTTTTCTTCACTTGTCAGCTGACATCACTTATATACTTAATTTTCAAAACCTGTTAAGGTCGTGGGGGCAGCAGCCATATGGAGGATCTCCAGACCTCACAATCTTCAGTCATCGGGCTCATGACCTCAATGTAATACCAAGCGAGTCAAAACCAGTTCTCCATATAGCAGAGCTCGACAAATCCTATATTTTGGTAGCCAATTGATACTAGTAATTCCATTTTGGCTACAACTTTCAAACAGGTGGTAGCCACTTGGCTACTGGCCAGTGCGGCAGCTGATTGGAAGGCCTAATTACATTAGCGTATATATGAAGAAGGCAGGCGTGGCACTCCTTCCTATTTGTTACGGTATTTACGTATTTACTGTTTGCAATTACTCTGTCGGTACATATTGTTATGTTAGATTTTTGTTCCTTGTTGATGGTTACAAGGATGCAGTGACCAAAGTATTATATAAATGTGATGGTAACTGGAAGCAGAAACTAGTGTGTCAGGCAAGTGATGGAGCTAATGTAATGACTGGTAAGAAATGTGGAGTATTGCTAAACTAAGGGAGTGCACAGAATCTAGTAACAACCTTGATAATAAAAACTTGATATCTATCCATTGTGCTGCACATAAACTGCAGCTTGCATTAATAGAACTGAAATCTGTGAATGATCTTGGCAAGACTTCTTTCAACTCCTGAAATCTGTGAGTGTTCTTACCTGAACAGTCCAAAACAACTGTGTTCACTGGAGGAAGTGGCAGATGCTTTGGAGAAGACTGTGCGCAGATTCAGCATTCTGCACCAATCTCGCTGGCTTGCCAGCATAGAAAGGGTTTGAAAAATATGATACACAATTGGGAAGTTGTTGTGATTCAAGTACAAGATATAGCTCAGTCATCAAACAGTACAGCCTCAAATTCTGCAAAAGGATTGCATAAATCCTTGATGAAATGCAGGTGGTTCATTTTCTTCATTTCTTGTGACGTGTTCGGCTTCTTGGGACCATTATCCGAGAGACTTCAGGCAGATACTCTTTGTATAAGTGATGTGTATAGTCTTTGTCAGCAGAGTCTCCTGGAAGTCATGGTATTAATGCAAAATAACTCTCAACATGTTAAAATATTTGAAAGTGAATTTAGAGACACAAGTGGGAAATTTTGTGGTCACGCACTGAAAATTATCATGATGTACTGAAGGGATTTGTAAAACAAATAGAATTTTTATCCAGCACATTGTAGACTCCATCAAAACCCGTTTTTGTGATGCAGATGACAAGTTTGTTCTACAAGTTGCAGATTTGTGTCCTAATCAATGGCCTCACAAAAATGACACCGCTTTTGCCATTTATGGAAATCAAAGCATCAGCCAACTGTGGAGCCAGTTTTCCACCAAGTTGTCTCCTGATTGTGGTGAGGTCCTAACAGAATGGTTTAACTTCAGATTGTCTCTCTGTGGTAAGTCTAATTTTCTTACATGTCAAGATCCTCTTCAGATAACCTGTGATAGGAAAGAAGAATTCAGACAACTAAATAAATTGTACATTCTTCTGGCCAGTATGTCTCCATCTAGTTCATGCTGTGAGAGAGCATTTTCCTGTGTTAATCGAAACTAAGTTAAATCAAAAAATTGTTTATCAGTATCCACAGTGGATGATATTTCAGTAATTAAGGCAGCAAACATTGCTCTTCAAGATTTTGAGCCAGACAATGGTATATTGATATGTGGTTTGAGTCATCATTTCATAGAAGACATGTAGATGGTCATAGTAAAATTTCTTAAGTCTCATCAGTACATGACCAGTATGTGACAACTGCTTATTTTTACCAACTCATTATTTTTACCAACTGCTTATTCATTTCTAAGACTCAATTCTTGGCTATTTAATGTTACCGAAATCATGTGTGGTCATAGTTCCCACTAACAAGGAGACTCCACATACTCTGACTCACCAAGTTTGATAAAAAATATTCTACGAGTAGCTTTCACCAAATTAAAGACCCACGCAAAGCCATTCGATGCACTTCTCAAATTTTTCCGAGAAAAAATTCATAAAGTTTGTAATAATTGCCTACACTTTATAAATGCTCGAATTATAGCATAGATTTTTATCATAGATTTGCATATAAGAATTATTATAATTAAACATAATCTAATATTTCCGATTTATTAAGGTTATTTTTGCATTAATTGAAAGATTGTTACAAATTGTATTTATTACCTTTTTTTTAAAAAAACAAAACAAAATAAGTTACAATTCACGTGTAGGTAAAGACAGAGGTTAATATAATACATGTAGTTAGCTTCTGCTCCTAGAAATAAGAAATTGTAATTTGGTGGCTAACATGCTATTTAAAAACATTAATGAAGGGTGATTGATAAACTATAGATACCAAAATGATACATTATATTTAGTAAGTACATGGTGGGGGTGGCCGTGGCCTGGTTGTCTCGTCGGTTGGCTTGCCAATCGATGGAATTCAGCAACTTCAGGCGCGGCCAGCTGCTGGTTGGGTGACGGCCTGGGCTTGAGGGCCACCGCTGGCGGGACAGCTATTTGGGGCGCGGCTGTTGGGGGACTTTGGTCTGACCCATTTGCCGATTGACCATAGCTGGTGTTCCAGCAGTTGGTGACAGCCTCTGGTTCGTTTATCCCCAGCAGCTCTTCCATTATGAAACCCCCCGTGCTTCGGAGGGCACGTTAAGCCGTCGGTCCCGACTGCTACTGTCATCTCGTAGCAGTCGTTATTAATGGGATGGCGCAAAACTCCCTCGTAGGAGTAGGTGCCGCAGATTATCGCTTGCGATAATCTACCCTCTGTACCAGATAAGTACATGGTGCAATAATTATTTAATCTTTGTGTAAGTTAAATGTCATCTCAAAAGTTGCAAAATTTATAAAAATAATTAAATGTTCATAAATAAACTTTTTTTTTTTAATTTATCACTGTGGATCATTAATCGTAAGAATTCGTATATGCATTTTATAAGAAAAAATGATGGTAGCAAATTGGAAAATCGGAAATATATTTAATAAATGAAATACACATTCCCATACATGTTAAAAAATTTACGAAGAGAAAAGAAAATATCGAAGATGGAATTTGAAACTGCATCTACAAAAGAGCACTCGAGCGTTTTACCACTAGAACACGATGAAAATCTAAGCTATAATTCGAGCATTTATAAAGTGTAAGCCATTATAACAAACTTTATGAATGTTTTTCTCGGAAAAGTTTGAGAAGTGCGTCAAATGGCTTTGCACGGGTCTTTAATTTGGCGAAAGAATATTTCTTATCAAAATTGGGGGGGGGGGTGGTTGGAAGGTTCGGCCGAATCCCCCTAATTTGTAAAAAGGTCCAATTTCCTTGAAGTTTTAGACTGGAAGAAATATTATAATATATACTTAATCATCTATAGTTCTCATTCAAGCGTGGTTCACACGGATCGAAAATAACTCACATAAAAAATGCAAAATTTTCCCACCAGAGCACGAGATGGAGAAATCAGTATGGGGAAAATTAGTTTCCTCAGTTCACATGCGAATTTTCGATCTGTGATTATGTGCATCGACTCGTTTTGTGTATCTATTTTCCAACTGTGAAGTTGCTAAGGGAAAACTCGAGCCTGGACCTTGTTTGAGAGAGCTTAAATTTGTGTTGAAATATGCCTGGAAACAAAAAAAGAAAAATATATGCACAAAAATTTACTCACAATATTAGTCCATTTTTTCTAAAAAAGAAGGAAAAAGAAATACAAACAATGGATCATCCACAAGAAACCCAATCAGAATCAAAGGAGTTAGAAATAAGTCATTCAAAGGATCCAAAAGAAATTCATTCAAAGGACTCTACTAATATGGCTAGTGAATCTTGTGAGAACAATTCTGTTTGTGAAAACATGTGCACCATTAGTGAAAACAGTGAACAAATTATTTTAAATGAAAAATATTTGTGTACAAGCATCTACAGACACAGAACTGTTGGTAACTTAATTAGCAAAAACCTGTCTGTTGCAAATATTATTTATAAAATTACTAATCTTAATGGGGGCTTTGGTAAAATAAACCCTTTAATCGTTGGCAGAAGAAAACAATGATTTTAGGGGGGGGGGGGAGTTCTAGAAATTTTTGGCGTCTACTACTTAGGTCATTTTGCGCCTTTTACACAAGTTATATCTGTACGCAGCCCAGGACAAACACAAACATCCATGCCCATGGTGGGATTCGAACCCACGACCAGGCGGACTCGAGAACTAGAAAGCCTACACCCTAGCCCTCTGGCCACCTGGCCGGCCAATGATTTTAGATGCTCATGCCAATAAACAGTATCCTAAAAAAGCAATGGCAAATGCTGAAGCATTTATAAGTTTGAAAAAGAACCCCGAGAAGGAAATATGTGCATCTGCTAATAAAAAGAGAGAAGATAAAGTTAAAAAGAACAGAGATATTAAAACCTATTATTGAAACAATAATATTTTGCGGAAAGCAAAATATTCCATTAAGGGGTAGTAAAAATGAAAAAATATATGACAGATTAAAGCAAGAATATAATTCTTGGAATTTTTTGGCAACTTTAATATTATTGGCACCATATAATGAAACTTTAAAAAATCTTTTAATAAATCCTGAAATGAAAAATGCTACTTATTCAAAATGATATTATAAATTTATTGAGAAATACAATTCAAGCATCAATTATTACACGAAATAAAAATTGCTACTTTTTTCTATTTTAACATCTCACAATAAAGAAGCACTTTGTCTTAGTTTTAGATTTGTGGATGGTAATGGAGATATAAGGGAAGAGTTTTTTTGGAATTTTTACCATTAATCAGAATCACTGGAAAAAATCTTTCATCTAAAATTAAAGAATTATTCGATGAATATCATTTACCATTTGAAAAGTTAAGTGGCCAATGTTACGATGGTGCTTCAAATATGAGTAGTAATTCTGTAGGGGTGCTGGCACAAATTAAGAAATTTGCTCCTGAGGCAAACTATATTCATTGTTATTCACATAAATTAAATTTAGTGATTGTACATTCTTGAAAGAGATAACATTATTTTTTCAAAACAGTTCAAAAAGGAGTGAATTTCCCAATATAATTACTAAAGAAGTAAATCATATTGGGAAAAGAAAAGCATTAATTGA
This sequence comes from Rhysida immarginata, assembly GCA_023313115.1. Lineage (NCBI taxonomy): Eukaryota > Metazoa > Arthropoda > Chilopoda > Scolopendromorpha > Scolopendridae > Rhysida > Rhysida immarginata. The sequence continues at coordinate 612,869 of JAHWFO010003007.1, forward strand.
ATTATGCAAAACTAGGTAGTCATCAAAAGATGATGCATATGGCCATTTTTATACCTCATTGATTTATATGGATAAAAGCTTTGAATTTAGTGTTTAGTTTCACACTGAAGTTTATTCAAATGAATTTTCTGATGGATGGGATCAAGAAACTGTCATAGATTCAAAAGAAATGTTGATTGATGAAATTAGAAGATGGCCATTTAAATGGAAACAATAATGTGATGCAAATCAAATACCAAAAACTTGTGCAGAGACTGTAAAAAAATTGATAAAATTTTTTTTCCTAATATTCATAAAATTTTTCTTTACATAAGTACTTTTCCTGTAACATCAAATAACTGTGAACATTCTTTTAGCGCTTTAAGGAGGTTACACACTTACTTAAGATTTACAATTACTGAAAACGGGTTAAGTAGTTTAGCTTTACTACATATACATTATTATTTTCAATTTGATATTGACAGCATTATTGATAAATTTGTTGCAACAAACACACGAAGAATGTAATTTACTAATTTAATTAATGTGACAGTAGTGATGAAATTTAAATAAATTTTTCCATGTCTCACTTGTGAGAAATACCCCTGGTCAAATTTAATGTGAATACTAACTATTTGTTAAGGTAAATGATGTATTGTTTTATTATTTTTTTTGTTTTCTATGTTGCAGTGTATAAGTATATGTATAAATGAAAAATGCATATAAAATAATTTTTTTAGCTGCTCTATGTACACTGTCATATCAATGAATTATGACCAGCACCCCTTCAAGGCACACGCATGGTTCGCCCCAACAACGATTACACATTGCAAAATTTGCATAACAGGCTGAGAAAGCTTTTAAGCTGGTGCATCAAACGGCAGGTGCACGAGCCTCAAGACTGGTAAACGTCCGGATTTAACGAGCATCCAAAAAGGGATGATAATAGGCTATTGCAGCAAGGGTGGCACCATCTCCAAAACGGCGCGATTTGTGAACTATTCACGGTCCGCTGTAGTGAAGGTGTACAAAGAGTGGACAGCAGGGACAAAAATCGCGTCCCAACGCCATCACTGTAAAGGGTCACGAGCCATCAACCAATGGGGTGAGCGGCGCCTACGAAGACTCGTAAAAGGTGACAGGAAAGCCACAGTCATCAACTGACCACCAGATTCAACAGTGGTGCCAACAGACGTGTATTCGACATTACCGTTGAACGCACCTTGCTACGGATGGGCCTGAACAGTCGACGCAAGGTTGCTGCACCCATGTTGACCAGGGGTCATCGTCAACGACGCCTAGACTTTGCACTTGAGCACCGCCATTGGACCCCAGACGAATGGGCTAAGGTCGCCTTCTTCGACGAGTCAAGGTTTTTGCTCCATAAGATTGACGGGCGATGGCGAGTGCGTCATGAACGCTATGAAAAGAGACTGCAGGAGTCTATTGTGGGCCGGAAACAGGCTGGTGGAGGTAGTGTGTAGGAGTGGGGGATCTTCTGTTGGGAGCAGTTAGGTCCACTGATTCATCTAGAGGGTAATTTGAATGCCTGTGGGTATCTGTCAATCGTAGCGAACCAGGTGCACCCATACATGCTCACGATGTTCCCCCAATGTGATGTTGTGTTCCAGCAGGACAATGCACCCTGCCACAAGGCATGTCTCCTTCTGGATTGGTTCGAGGAACACTCTACTGACTTTCGAGTGCTCCCTTGGCCTGCTAATTTGCCGGACATCAATCCAATCGAACATCTGTGGGAGCACCTTGATCGCCATGTACGGCAGCTGGACCCTCCACCTATGACTCTCGAAGCTCTGTGGACAGCGCTTCAAACGGAATGGACTGCCATGCCATCGGACACATACCGTGCACTTTATGCGTCCATGCCACGACGCCTAGCAGCAGTTATAGCGGCAAAGGGTGGCTACTCCCATTCAGTGATATGACAGTGTATAATTATTAAATTTACTGTTAATAATTTTTTTTTTTCCTCAGGAAAAATGTCTCGTTATAAAACACAAATTCACTCCATTAAAAAGCCATTTTTGCTTAAGATATGCTTGAAAATGGTATAATTGTAATTCTCTCAGTAAATATTTCTCATTTTATAATAAGGTCCACATTTTTAAGCTCAGACGGAGCCCCCCCCCCCCCTTTTCAGATGTTAGCTATGTGCCTGCTTACCCACAAGCTTGGAAACTGCCTAGGAAAACTAGTTTCCAGCATTCATATCACATGGCCATACCAAAGGAACTGAGACCTCTCAATCCAGAGAAGTGGTGGCTCAGTGCCTGAAAACTCCCTTATTGTACGTCTATTTACTCTTATCTGTACCTGCCACGTCTTTCAGGAATCTCATTTCGGTCGCTTAAACCTGCAAGTTGGACTCTTTTGGTCATTGCCCAAGACTTATGATCATATGTAAGAATGGGGACAAAGATATGTGTGAAAATAGAGAGCTTGGCTTCGTTTCCCAGCTCATGTTTTGTTACCACCTCCACCTATTTCAATGGGGCTCCCCTAACATGGAGAGCGCACTGAGCAGGCTGTCTTAAAAGGGCCAGAATCCCAGTCTTAGCCATACTGATTTTCATGCCAGCCTCTTCACATCTGGCTGCAAACTGATCTAGTGCATGTTGTAGGTCATTGCAAGATGACTCAAGGAGGACAGGATCGTCAGCAAAGAGCAACCTCTCCATCAAGCAGTCACCTAAACTAACACGCTCATTGGCTTGGCTGCCCTGTCTATCCAGTTCATAAAGATAATGAACAAGACTGGTGACAGTACGCACCCTCAGCAGAGTCCAACGCACATGGTGATCAGTCTTGACTTAATGCCATTTATTGGGACACACATGTCAGAGCTTTTGTACAGAAACATGACAGCAACCATTAATGTTGGTTTACCTGTTTCTCCTCCTGATTTATAGAGTACGAGGTTTTCGATTTGTTGAGGTCAAGTAAAATAAAATTTGAATTATTGAGGTTAAGTAAAGTAAAACTTGCTCCAATTTAATAGTTGGCACAATAGAAAATTGAATAAAATTATACATAACAATCATTAATTACCATCTGATCATTCCCCCTTAAAGAAAAAGATCCAAACCAAATGAGGAATACTGCTTAACGGCTATTGAATAAAGTGGGAGATTTATAGTTGCCTTTTCATCTCTTCTCTAATAGAGGTCAAGGAAGGAGAGAGAATGTAATCGAAGTGTCAGCGCTATGCCTTCATGTGATGCTGTAATTTTTAAATTTCTTCAGATATAATCAATTTTATTAGCTTGAGGGGCTTTGAAACTATTGAGATTGTGTCAGAGATTTGACTAAACGTACAGAAATGCAACTACAGGCATGTAAACTTTTTTTTAATGAAAATAAAAATTTATTTAGATAATACATAATCATGTTCTGAACATAAAAAAACTAATTAGAATTAGTTATATTAATACAGAATTTTATATTTTTTTTATCTCACCAATCCTAGCATTAAACCACTTAAAGTTAGTTTTGATTTACCCTTGCTCCAGCAGTACTGTACAATGTCATTGGTGCCATCTCGAATCAGATTTGGTGTTTCCACTTCGCTCTTGGGGAAGGTGGTTCTCTGATACTGACGAATGTTTTCAGGGTGAAAGCAGAAAAGTTTTGTCATGTGAGCCCCAATATGTTGCCATGGGTAACGGGAAAGGATTAACTTGTAGCCTCCATTCGAGGTCACCTTTAGTACATGGTAACCTAATCAAAGCCTGTTAATCCCTGTAAACTTTGACCTACATGTAAGAAAACAGGCACTGACCATTGGAGGCTAGTGACTAATATTGGCTAGATTTGAACTATAACGTTAATGTCTCAGACAAGATCGTTGTAGTTCTCAAATTATTCAGATTTATTATATACTATTCGTAAATAATGTTTCCACTTTTTTAAAATCAAAGATTACTTTCTTTTCAATACACTTAAGAATCACTTCTGGAGCATCTCTGAGTAGTGTCCAACTAGCATCGAAAGATTCCATTTTCCCGATATCTCTCCATCTCTAAAATGTCCTGATGAAAATGGTCACTGTGTTCATCACTTACCACACTGCAGTTAGCAGGAAATTAAAATTTGTATGCGAATGGAGAAAATGAATCTTTAGAAACATACTGTACCCCACTTTATATGTGGAAAAGTGTTTTCCATACGTTCAGTATAATTGTCATCCTTTACATTTCCTAAAAAGTTGGTTGCTACCAGACGAAAATTATTCTAGGCAGTCTTCTCTTCATCTGCTGAAACACTATAGAAATTTTTGTCTCTAAAAAGAGCTGGATCTTATGTCCAAAGATTCCATCCTTGACTTTTGCTTCACACACCTTTGGGAATTTCTTTGTGAGGAACTCAGCTTTTGTCCTGACCCCTGATATTGCAAGCAAAGTAGGAGTGATATAATTTCTTGATCATACTAGTGATAGATCATTTCTGTGAACCAAAAGTTCACCTCACCACATACATACAGAATATTCAGCATATCAAAATTAGTAAAAAATTGTTGTATTTATTTTGGATACCGATTAGGTGCTGTACAGTGTTAGTGATTAAAAATTAAAATAAAAAATAGCCTATTTATGGGTAGGCTATGTACTATAGCTGGAGCAATTGAGTACTTGAAAAAATCGATACTACAATACTTTTAACATTTGTAATCATATTTGAAACTTCGTGAACGTAATCAGTTGCTGAGAACCCGCACCGTAGATAAAGAAAAATATAAAAAGGTAAAAAAAAAAAAATCTAGTTGTCTGCTAGACTGTCGTTAACATGCTAATCATAAGAAAAGGAGCAGGCTTAAGCACATTAATTCTATACTGTTTTTAAACTTAAAGAAATAAAATGTATATGAAAAATGCAGGCAAGTTGTATGGGGCTAACTCACTACGGTCCGACTTTGGCTTAACTCATATTGGTCAGGCACATTACCATGTATTATAATACGAAAGCAGTTTCGTTGCTTAGCAACAGGCGCACATTGTAAACAAATGTCGAAGAATATGAAATGAAACCATCTTGTCTGTTCTTTTAGAATTATGTATTTCATTTATTTCCAAAGTGAATTTTTTTTAATTTTTAGATATATTTAAAATAAATATTAAAAAAAAAAATAAAGTTAAATATTTCTTTTGTAGAGTGTGTTGTTGATTATAATTTTAATTATTTTGTAGATTATAAGTCGGTTATAATTGTTCTGCTTTAAAATAGTCGACTCGTTGTTACCATTAAATTTTTTCATTATAAAATTTTTATTTTTTATAAATCTTAATTTACAATCTGTAACAAAATTTTTCCTTATTCCTTTCAGTTGATTTTTAGTAATTGTTTGTATTGCATCAATAATAGTTAATTATTTAAACTATACTGTGATAGTAAAACAAATAACTAAGCAACGTCGGGTGTGAACTACTTTCAGTCATAGCATTTGTCATCTTGGTTGGACCAGTTAAAATTGCAGAACCGCAAAAAATTCCAGTTTATTCTTGCTCTGTTTTTTTCACAGTTTTCTTTTTAATCCATTTTTAAGTCTTCCCCCCCACCCCCCCACCCCAAATATCTAATCATCAAATTATGTCAGTGCTACTTTACTTTGCGCATTCATTCCTTTCTTTGGAATGCGTTGTTCAGCTTCAACCAATAGGAGTTAGGCCAAAGTTGGGGTTGGTCAGACTCTAGTACAGTATACATGATCTTATATTCTTTGGTCAATAGACTTTTTTTTTTTAAATTGCTATAACAAACCAATCAAGGTAAATAACATCAAAGTAAGGAACGTTTTCAGATATTCATAATTAAGGTTTGCAAATTTGGTCGAGTATCAAATATTGACTACTTTCCAAGTATCATCCACACATACCATATACTGCTTTTATCTATATTAAATTGTAAGTCCCCTCTATTCCATTTTGTTTTTAACTTTTTTTTTTTTTTTTTTTTTTTTCAGTCTCACTGTGAGTCACTGCCATCCTATGAAGATCACATACAAGAGCATTATAGCTATGAAAAAGGGGCTAATTCATTAACACCTGCATCCGAAGTGTCATCTTCTGCAAGAAAGAAGCGGAAAATAAACACGTATCAAGTAAAAACTGATCGAGACCCATCCCAACCTGATGAGTATGATCTGATTGCACAAACATGGGCTCTTAAACTTAAAAAGTTATCAACCAATGTACAAATTTTGGCAGAAAAAGCCATTAATGACATTTTCTTTGAAGCTCAGCTGGGAATTCTGTCAGTACCACGTTCAAATGCCTCTTTTAAGTAAATGATAATTAACACAAAACTTCATCTTAAAAATCACCCATAAATTTCAAATCAATATAATAAAACTGACAGTGATTGTATTTTCAATGACAGTAATAATTTATTCTCTTTTTAAGGCAAACTTGCTGTTTCCTTTTATTTTGTAATAGTAATAGAGTAAATACTTTTGTGTTAAATACATTAATTGTGATAATGACATTTGGTGAATATAATTGCTTAGTTTCTAGCATAATTACGGTATTAATTTATTATGGAGTATGATTTATGATAACAGTGATTAACAAAGCATCAATAAAATGAAAACATGTAGCGAGTCTGAAGAAATTATTGAGGTGTGCTTTGTTTATAAAATTTTTTCTCTATTATGTGCTTTAATTTTGAGGGTATTTTTGAATGGATCATATTCTTAGAAACCACTGTAAATGAAGGCATCTAAGAACAGTTGGTAAATACCTGCTTACCTAGTGGATTTTATGATAAAAATTGATTTTCCCATAGAAATACACACTAAAATAAATTTCTATTTATTTAGTCTAATGGAACCTCTAGTTAGTGAGTTACAGATCCCCTAACTTTATGTATTTATAGCAAGATCAACAAAACTTAACCCTTGATCAACAAAATTTACAAGATCTATAACTCCATACTATAGGCAGTCTCTAATAAAACTGATATTCCAGTAGACTAAGTGCATAATTATTTATAGAATTATTCTAGTTACTGTATTTCTATACGCAAGATTAATTTTTGAGAATGTGTGTCGATATAAGTAATATTTACTGAACTGTTAACATATGGATTATCATTATTGGCAGACAACAGATATTACTTGAATGGCAAATCAAAATTTTTAATAAAAAAGCTCCCTCCCCTTTTTAAATTTCATTTTGTGAATGGATAAATCAGAAAATTGCACGTTTTCATTCGATACAATCTTGAAGCATTATGATTATTGGATAAAAGTGAATTGATAAAATAAATGCTTAATATATTTTGTAAAATGTTTGTAAATTGTTTTGACAAAGGTTATTCCGAAGATGAGAACAGTCACAATAGCAACTTAAATTCCAAAAACTTAAAATTTGTAAGAGAAGAAGAGGCAATTGTTATACATGACGACTTTGAAGAAAATTTTACTGCAAAGAAGTGATTTTTATATAAATAAACTGATTTTAAAAATAATTTTTCTTCTAATTTCGTTTAAAAACATTTGATATCTTGTATATTTAATCTCTTTATAATTAATAAAGGAGCAAATTATTTTGTTAATGTACAATTGTTTTTTAATAATATTTTTATCACTTGTTTAAGGGTTATTCAAAAAGGATGGTACTTTTTTTTTATTGAATGTGTATGCCAAAACCATATTGATAAAAGTACTTAATA
>JAHWFO010003007.1:630655-695878 GCA_023313115.1 Rhysida immarginata
GTTACAGGTATCTGGGATTGAAATGTACAGTCGGGTGCAAAAAGGTTTTTACCTGCTCCGTAGGGGCTGAGCTTTCTGGATGTTGATCGGTTGCAAAATCAGGTACTTGTACTGAGAGTCAAGGCAGATTAGAATGGACCTGTCCTTTCTGAATGAAAATAGGGTAGCAGGTAAACGCTTGGGATGTGCTCGTCGCCTGCTCCCTCCTGACAATAATAAGCGATAGCGGCTGAAAGCACTATCGTTAAAGTCTCTGCCTACTGCCTCGAATGGCAGAGTTTGAATCCGATATGGATAGACATTTTTTTTTGTTCATTATCTTGTTTTTGATTTCGTTTAAGTTTTAAACAGTGAATGTAAAGAACACCATACACAGATTAAATTTTTTTCATCCAAATGTGCAATTTGATCTGTTTATTTGAGGGTTTAAAAAACTTTTCATGTTAACTGTCATGTCATGCTTTATTCTATACTAGAAGAGGTACCCGGCGTTGCCCGGGATAATTACACTTGCACAAACTTTTCCTTTCATTGTTAGTCATGAGATATATATTGTTGGTTCATGCAGTGTGTTTGTGAATTGCGTGCTGATACCATTGTTGATACCTATTGTTGTACCAACTTTGCCTTGCATTGTTGGTCATGAGATATTTCTCATTAAAATGCCTTGCCATAACCATGAATATCGATTTTTTATCGATATTTATTATTTTTCCGAAATCTGAGGTAGACAGTGACCTTCCTCATGCTTTAAAGGTCATGTATGCGAAATTTTATCAAGATCGGAATAAAACTGTAGATTTGTATAAAAAACGTACACACAGATCCACAGACCCACCCACAGACAGACCCACAGACAGACCCACAAACATCCTTCTTTATATATATAGATAGATTTTAGTTTTTAATAAAATATACACTAATTCATATCGCCTTTACTTTTACAAAAATTCTCTTTTGTTCAAATCATTTAATATTCTCTACTATTAAAATATATAATCCTATATATTAAAACGCAAAGCATTTTTTGTAAGAGCAAAATTGGCACTTCTGCGCATGCGCATCTGAAGCCAACAAAAAAAGTTACGACAATCCATCAGAAGCCAGGGATTGTTATAATGTGACAATATCCCATCATTGTTTTGAATTAAATAAACTGAAGATTTGCAGAAAGAAAATCCTGCCTTGATCATTTTATGACGTTTCCTTGTGACTACTGAAAAACTCTGAAAATGCTATGTTAGTGTATCGTTAGAAAGAGCTTTAAAAACTGATCATTTTATCCGCTGACAATTTATGTCTCAGTTTAATACTTTCAGAGAAATTTAGTTTAAAGCTATTTTGATTTTATATTAACTCATTTCTTATTCTTTGAGCATAATGAGATATTTAAGCTCTGGTTATTCTATTTTTTTGTGCATAATGATTATTCTGTTTGTTGCTCTGACAAATTTTTATTTTATTATTTTTTAATTAAAGAGATGGGGATTAATAATAAGATGGCTTGTTCTCCGTCAAATTTTGACGGGATCCATCTAGTTAAATAATAAATTTAAAAACATTTGCGGATGGTTTTGGCATAATTGTCGTTGATTATTTTAAATGAGACTTGTAACCTTTCGAGCAGTCAAAAGAAAATAGCTTCCACTTACACCCAGGGAATAGGGAAAACGGCACTCCCTATTCCTTGCTTACACCTTAAATCACTTCCGCATCACACCAAAAGGAGCGCTGCATCAGCTTATCTCTTGATCACGCTGATAATTATATCGATACTGTGCACCATTTATGTTACATTATTAACCAAATAGATCAGTTTATTATTAATAAAAAAAAGATTCTCATCAGAACAGCCAAAATAATCTTTTTGTCAACATAGTTGAGCATGTGACATAAAACTTGCTTACCCCCGATGCTAAGCAAAACCTTAATGGAATCGTTCCATAGTAAGCGTGCTCGACTAGATACCTGGAAAAAGTAATCTCATTGTATTGAAGTATTGTAAGGAAGCCGAACAATTTTGACTTAGGTTAAAACCTTTATGCACCCGACTGTACCTGCCTACCGGATCGGGTGGTGGTGCAGGCAATGGGGTTCGCTAGAGCTGGGGCTGTAGCTACAGGAGATGCTGGCTGGCTAGCTTGGGACGGTGTAGTCGTCGTCGTCGTCGTCGTCGTCGTTGCTGTAGGTTCAGTGGTGGAGTCGGTCCAGATGAAGGCAGGTTTTAGGCGATCCATGTGGATGGTCTCGTCCTGGCCGTGTCTGCGAATCATGCAGTGCATGGTTGTGCGTTTCACGACAGGAAATAGATCATTGTACGGGTTCGAGAGCGTCGGTCTGGCGGTCTCACCCCGCACGACACATACAAGCAGGAGGCCAGGGCGGGATGGACGAAACATGCTGTCCTGTTGTGAGCAGATGTAGGGGTAAGTTGGAGGGCCTGCATGGCATCGCTCAGGTGTTGGAGGAAGGCTCGGACGGTGGGGTACTGGTGGGGTTGAAGAACTGTTTGGGCAACCGGATCATGGAGCCGTACACCATAAAGGCGCACGTGCCTCCAAGGTCGTCCTTATAAGCCGAATGCAGGCCTAGGAGCATGATCGGTAGCAAGTCCATACAGTGCTGGCACTGGCAGCGAACAGCCTGCTTGAGGGAGCGGTGAAAACGTTCCACCAAACCATTGGCTGCAGGATGGTAAGTGGACGTGCGAATGTGGTCTATCTCCAGTGTAGCTTTCAGGGAGGCAAACAGGTTGGAAGTGAATTGCCGTCCCTGATCGGTGGTGATGGTTGTCGGGATGCCGAAGTGATATCCAATGATGGGTGAGGGCTTGTGCGACTGTTTCGGCGATCATGTCCTGAAGGGGAATGGCTTCTGGCCAACAGATGTAGCGATCCACGCACATCAGAACGTATTGGTAGTCTTCCGACGATGGAAGAGGGCCCACGAGGTCAACGTGAATGCATCCGAACCTCTTGGCGGGAAGCTTGAATGGTTGGAGAGGGCTGTGTGTGTGACGGTGGATTTTAGCTCGCTGACAACCCGTGCATGATCGGGTCCACTTGGCGACGTCCTTGTTGATGGATGGCCAGACGAAATGCTGCAGGATGAGACATCTTGTGGCATTGACACCAGGATGGGTGAGGTTGTGGAGCGCCTGGAAGACCTGTTGGCGGAATCTGGGCGGAACGTACGGCCTGACATTTCTGTCGCTGGTGTCACAATAGATGGGAGTTTCAGAGTCCAACTGCAGAGGCTTTAAGGATAACGAGGTGTCTTTCCGGTGGAGGAGGGCTTGAAGCTCGTCATCCTCTGTACTTTCGCCAACGCGGCAAAGTCGGTGGCTAGAAGACGCAGCTTTGTGATGTGGTACAGGGTATTGGCAACCACGCTACTCGAGCCTGCCACATGGCATATGTCGGTGGTAAATTGTGCTATAAATTCCAAGTGACAATGTTGGCAGGGAGAGCAAGAGTCTGCTGGGTGGATGTACCGCGCATCGAGTGCGGGCGCGCAAGGCCTCGGTTGGGCAGCGGCCGAAGCAGGGACTGGCTGTAACACCGTCAGACGTTTTTCCCCCTAGAGGAAAGAGCTCATAGGCAAGGGATACCTGCCGTTGTCCTGCCGCAAGACCACCTTTCTTACGGGCAACCCAACCGGTCGCAGCGTCCTACTGAGGGGGAAGTGCACCGGCCCACTCTCAGCTAGCTATCGCACGTACAGCTCTCTTTCTCTTTCAAAGTTCTTTGCAACTTTCCCTCATGGTACTTGTTTGCTATCGGTCTCATGGAAGTATTTAGCCTTCGGTGGAGTTTACCACCCACTTAGGGCTGCACTCCCAAGCAACCCGACTCCAGGGAGAGAGCCGTCCGGCAGACACAACGAGAAGCCAAACGGGCCTTGCACCCGCCATGGGCAGTGGCCCCGGTCAGTGGGACTTAGGCTTCCGCGATCTGCCGGGAGAAGCTCCTCCCAAACGCCACATTGCCCGTCGTCCACTACAGACGAGGGCTTCGGCGCTGGGCTCTTCCCCGTTCACTCGCCGTTACTAGAGGAATCCTCGTTAGTTTCTTTTCCTCCGCTTACTTATATGCTTAAATTCAGCGGGTTATCTCGTCTGATCTGAGGTCGAGTTGATTTCTAGTGACGGCATGGATGCTAAAGGCTGCCTCCTATTCCCTTGCCCCAAAAGCCCCACGCCCTTCAGAACGCACAACGAAGTGCGTGGACGGGAGCTCAAGAAGCAAATAGATGACAAGAGGACCGCAGACGGACTAAGAGTCAGGCCGAAGCGCTTTCTCTGGAGCCCTGCCATTCTCTACTTTTCCGCGGCATTCAAACACTCTCTGTCCACGAGCCAGCCACCAATTTTCAGGCTTTGCATTTTCAATATATTCTAGCTGGAGGCATCTCTTCCTCCGTGAGGAAAGACGTTCTCCAACGAGACGCAGGGTCTTCCTGGCAAACATGTCACACCCGCGAGTACAAATTTACCAACCCTCAGACAGGCGTGGCCCCGGGAGAAACTCGGGGCCGCAATGTGCGTTCGAAACGTCGATGTTCAATGTGTCCTGCAATTCACATTACTTCACGCAGTTGGCTGCGTTCTTCGTCGACCCACGAGCCGAGTGATCCACCACTCGAAATTGTATTAAAAAAAATAGTCTCATTCGTTCACGAGCAGCCCATTGCCACAAGCTAACATGGACCCTCAAACGACCTAGATTCTGGTCTACATGGATTCTAACCGGCCATGGGTATACTCTCGGCTTCTCATGCCGAGAAATGAAAATAGAAACGGGCGGCCCCGTTGCCAGATCAACGCTGAAGAAAGCACGTGCCAGAAAGTTTCCCACCGAAGGTAACGACTACTGCCCGCTGTCTTTCCACCAGACGCATTTCCCTGCCATATTTTCATACATGGGCGCTAGTCAAAAGTAGATGGGCTTATAGTAGTCGCCCTTCTCTTGATGGGAACATTTCCGTGTCCTTCCTAACCAAACGTTGTCTGCAAGTGAAGCTCTATAAACCTTTTTCCCTACCAGTAAGGAATCATTCCCGTGACACGTCCCACAAACGTGAATCTCTCACAGAGAAAGGCAGATGCAACTTTCAGAAACCACATGCGAAAGCCCTTTGCCCACCTTCCGTCTGCGAGCTGGCACCCTCCTCCTTACAGGAAGGTGCGCTCACGTTATGGGAATTCTGGCAGTCAGCCATCCGAGGCACGGACTTCCTTTCACCGGGCATTGCGAAAGATATCCGTGTACTGCCCAAGCTGACGTGGTCATCAGGATAGGTACCCGTTAAAAAAAACATAGGGCGATTTGCAGCCAGCCTTTGAGCCAGCCCTCAAACCAAAATTCATCGGATTGGAAGACCCGAAGCCAAGCCCTTATCACAGTCGGGCACTGCTGACGCAGCCGAACCTGGGAGGTCCCCGGCCATCCCTGTGAGAATAGCTATCGACCCTGTCAGGTTGGCTGCCGCCAGACCCCGAGCAGAACGTTGGCGTCTGGACTTAAGAGATTTCAACATTCTAGCAGCTGACCCTTCCTGACTTGCTACCGCCAGGCATCTAGCAGAATGCATTCGCCTGGGCTTGGTTCAGAGTTTCATTGAGAATGTCTAGGATCCTTGAGACTGGTTATTTATTCAGTAGGAAAAATAAGTTTTCAAACGGGCAGCCCGTCACCGGACCAACGCTCGGGCAGGCGCCAGAGGGGTTCCCACCAGAAAGTAAGGACCACAGCCCGCTGCAATTCCACCAGACGCGTTTACTCGCCTTTTTTTCAGGAGTCATAAATCAAAATGTGGACCGAGCTGAAGCAGTCGCCCTTCCTGTGGGTAGGAACCCTCCAGTGCCCTTCCTTATGGAACGTTGTTGGCAACACGGGCGCCTCGAAGCCTGCGAAGCCAGACTTTACATACCCGGGTGAATCCTAGCATTCGCCCGTGGGATGGCTACTTGCCCGTGCAAGAACGAGAGAGCGTACGTCGTAGCGCACTTCGTCCTCCTATTCAGGGAGCTTGTCCGAAGAAGCTAGAGTAAAGGTCCCAGGAATTATATATTTTCCGCCCCTTTGCCTTAATAACGTTCAATACGTTCATTACGTGATAATATTGAATCCTGTTCGCTCCATTCGCCTCAACGATCCTCCATATATATATATATATAGCGCCGGACCGTCTACCCTTGGTCCAAACAGTAGTAGGCAGTTCATTGTCCGGGAAAGGGGTTCACCTCCCGGCCGCATAAGAGTGACCAAACGCAGCATGAAATGCGAACCTCTGGTAAACCCTCTTGAAAATAGCATGTTTATTTTTGGACTGTTGATGTTCGAAATTTTTTCATCGGGAGACTCTCGAAGATATGCCTACTCAATATGGAAACACCGGGTCGGGTGACTTCGACCCGACGAGTTCGGCTGGTTGTTCGGATGTGCGTCGTTCTGTTCACGTTTAAAATTCGAACACGGCGGATTGCGTTAATATTTACCGGGCATATATTACTCTTCAGTCCGCATCATCCACCAAATTTCACGGCATTCTGACATAGTCAAAATTTCCTTCTGGTTGTGTGACGAACGAGCTTTGTTCATTACTTGGACTTGGCAAAATTTCGATGATCGAGCTGTGTTCAGTAGCTCTGACAGCGTGACCGACTAGAGATTTGGGGATATCTAGAGAGCCGAAACACCTACATCTATGAAATTTGGGTGATTTATACGGCCCTTAAGGGGCTACAGGCCTGTTAAATTTGAGCTCAATCTAACGAGAGGTTTCCAAGAAAAGGGATGAAACGTCTTCTTCAGAGCTGGGACAGCCCAGAGTCGAAAGAGCCTTCTTCTTCTCTTAGGAGCACATAGGACAAATTTTCCCCGATGTGCTTTGCCACGCACATACCCCACTGAGCTGACAATGCACGCTGCTCAACCCGTGCTCCGGAGAGCCCAGAGCCGAAAAAGCCGACAAAGGTGTCTCTTCTCTCAAGTGAACAAGAGGGACGAGTCTTGATGACACTTACTGCGTTGCATTGGTGAGGTTCCATTTCAGTGTCCATTTCAGAGACTTCAAGTTCGTGTTGCCCCTGTTGGGGCGCTTTGTTTGTGAAGTAGGTCGTAAGAAGGGTTTCGAACTTTGCAAAGCTTTCCGATGTATCTTTTCTGGATTTAATAATCTCCTGGTTGACCGCCTCCAGACTGTTTGACAGGGTCGTGATGCTATTTAAGATGGAGGTTATGTCGTTTCTCATTCCTTCAAACTTGTGTTCCAGCTCATTATATTTCTTCATCATTTCAGTACGGAAAAATTCGAATTTTTCTTTGATAATGGCATCTATTGCTGCAAATCTCGGGTCTTTGGATACACAGTCTTTGTATAGAAACACAGAAAATGATGCCCCTGTATACAGTCTTTGTATATTCCCCCCCTGGTTCGCGGACCTAATGTAAAGCTCTTCCATCTCGGCGACTTAGTGTGGATCGCGTCCAGTCTTCTAAATCTATCAGGAAGTCCGTGAGGCAGTCCCTTTCGAAAGCTATTTGGTTGTTGAGGATAGTTTCGTTTGACCGTTTAGCTCTCCTTATCTCCATTTCTTCGTGCATGAGGATTTTGTCTTTTTCTTTCCCTCTCGACAAGATGTGTAAACAGCCGTCAATGTCAATCATCCTGTGTTGGCAGGAATTAGGTGGTCTGCGAATGCCGATCTTCCATCTTTGTTGATCCGCGCCTTCCGATGTTCTCGAAATCCTTTCATAAAAGGACCGGGACGTGGATCCAATGTAGAACGCTTCGCAATCTGGGCACTGTAATTGGTATGGGTCTCCTCCGTGGTTCACTTTTGTTGGGTTGAGTATTCGTTTGGAGTTATTACAGGTTCGGAACGCAATTCCTAAGCCCTGCTCCCGAAAAATGTTGGCTAACCTGTAGGTGCCCTCGGGATAATTAGAAGACCGGAAGCGATCCACCTAAGACACCAAGACGGAAGAGCTTTCCATTAGGTCCGCGAACCAGGGAATATATATAGGGGCATTATTCTCTGTATTTCTTGGTCCCGGAAAAGGTAATTTGATTGAGGAAAGCCAAAGGATCCATTGACATGCCGATGGTTTTGATTCTGCTCCCGAACACCGAACACAACCAGTCATTGAAGAACATTACATGTATTGGGCCGCTGGCAGTGCTAGTGGAGGCCTTTCGAGGGAACAAGAAGCCACTACAGTGTTACAACTGCCTGCGCTTCAGACACGTATCCATGGGCTGCACGGAAGATCCTCGTTGTAGCAAGTGTGCAGAGGGGCACCAGTCAAGAGATTGCCACAAGATTAAAGGACAAGACCCCCCCCAAAGTGCGTCAGATGTGGTGGACAGCACAGTTCAAGTTACACGAAATGTCCAAAATACCCCTAGGTTCAAAGGATGCCTAGTTCTAAAGTGACAGCAGACAAATCCTATGCTGCTGCTGTGTCTAAGCCGGAGGATAAAGGCCTCAGCATCAACGACCTACCAGGTATGTATAAGCAATTAGGACGTATCTTTCGTCTGTTTTCTAATCTAGGCAAAACTTACCCACAGTTGAGTCGGCTCCTTACGACCAACTAATTATATTATGGCTGCAAAACGTTATACATTAATCAACAAAGGTGAACTTCGGTGCGTGATATGGAACGCTAGCTGGATTCCCCATAAGCGTATCGAGTTTCACAATTTTTTCATAAAGCTAGAAATCGACGTTGCTTTCCTCTGTGAAACGCACCTCAAACCAAGCCAAGACTTGAAGCTATCTGGCTATTGTGTGTACCGTACGGATCGTATGGCTTCAAATGCTGCAAGATGTGCTTCTGGGGGCGCTGCGATCATCATTAAGAAGGGAATTCAACACCAAGAATTAGTCTCCAAGTCTTATGCAGGTATGGAATCGGCCTCCATCATTATCAATGACGTCTCCTTTGGTGAAGTGAAGTTCGTGGCGCTCTATAATTCACCTAAACATTATCTTGACGTTAGCAAGCTTGATGAACTCTTCAGTGGTGACACTCCAGTCGTTCTGGCTGGTGACCTAAATGCCAAACACCCAAGCTGGAACTCCAGAACGCAGAACTACAATGGCATGATTCTCTATAGGTACATACAAGGTAGAGATGATATCATCGCTGCTGGACCTGTGGAGGACACCTACTACTGCGACCACTCCCCTACTAGTGACGCTTTGGACATCTCACTCTTGAAGGGTTTCTTCAAACCATACAATATCTTCACAATTGATGACCTTTCATCTGACCACAAGCCTGTGGCGTTGAACTTTGACAATGTTGACATAAATTTTCGAGAGGAACTCATACATCAAGACTGGAAGCTCTACAAAGATATTCTTAAGGACTATGGCTGCCATCCCGACGTTGCGTATTGTACGGAGAACATCGATCAACGTGTTGAAGACATCACCAGATGTATTAACAGTGCCATAGAAGCTAGTAACTATCCATCAGAGAATAAACCTCCTCAACGAATCCAACTCACTCCTGGAATCCAACGCCTAATTGCTGAAAGAAACAGGACCGTAGACTATGGCAACGCTATCGTGGACCTTGGCTCAAAACCTAGTACAACAGGCTGGTGCGAAGAGTCCAAGAGGAGATAAAAGAACTTCGCGACGCTAGATGGAATGACAAACTCAAAAGCTTGTCCGCTCGCGACAATTCCATTTGGAGTATGGTCAGAGCTTTACAGAAGAAGAAGAATAATACGCTTCCTCCACAAGGTGACTTTGTGCAAACTGATCAGGACAAGTCATTGCTTATTCACTTGAAATGCAATTTGTTACTCCTATCAACAACAATCCCGAAAGTCAAATCATGTCTCAGCGTGTGGAAGATGGTCTTGTCAACTTTGATGAAGTCCCGCAGCATTTAACGAAGAACAACATCGAGGCCAGAGAGATCCACCATCATAGGTAAACTGAAAAAGAAGAAGGCTCTAGGAAGAGACAAGGTGAGCAATAAAGCCCTTATTAATCTCCCAAAGAACTTTATTGACTTTCTCACCAATATCATTAGCGACTGCTGGAAATTTTCCTATTTCCCTGCATCTTGGAAACAATCTATTGTTTTGAGTATCCCCAAGCAGGGACAAAATCCAGCAATTCCCTCGAGCTACCGACCTATTAGTCTGCTCCCCTCAATGTCTAAAGTTTTGGAGAAAACGATCCTCGTCAGATTCCAAGACCACTGTCTCACCTATGATCTACTTCGGAAAGATCAGTTTGGCTTTCGTGCCGCCCACTCTTGTCAGATGCAGATATGGAGGCTCGTAGAAGACCTGAGCACCCCCCTTAAACCTTTCCAGGTACTGCGGAGTCGTATTCCTCGATGTCAGTAAAGCTTTTGACCAAGTGTGGCATGGGGGCCTTCTCTACAAGATGATTAGAGATGGGTTTCCTCCTGATTTGATTTTGATGGAGAAATCCTTTCTCACTGACAGATCATACCAAGCTAAAGTTGGTAAAAATCTATCCACGCCCTGTGTTGTAAAGACTGGTGTCCCTCAAGGTTCTGTCCTCGGGCCCGTGCTATTTATTTATAATATGCATGATTTCCCGAACCCTAAAAATTGTAATCTATATTTCTATGCTGACGATACTGCCATTATGACGTGGGCACACAAGCCGGCTCACATTATCACTCGTCTGCAGCACGCCTTGAAGATGTTCGAAGACTGGTTTAACTACTGGAAGCTGAACCTTAATGTCGGAAAGTGCAAGGCCATGTACTTCAACAGAAAGTTCAAGCGTCCCCCAGATTCTCTTATTCTTTTCAATAAGAAACTGGACTGGGTAGACAACTACAAATACCTTGGCGTTATCATCGACTCAAGACTCTCTTGGAATCATCACGTGACCTACGCTCTGAACAAAGCGAAGAGGGCTAACTACAGTCTTAGCTCTCCTGGGCCGCAACAGCACTCTCAGCATCGACAATAAGTTACTTCTGTACAAGTCGATTATTCGGACCATACTCTATGGCATGCCTGCGTGGGCGACTATCTGTAGAAGCAGATGGAGTGAGCTACAGTCATTCCAGAATGTTACCCTGAGGACCATTGCCCAGCTTGACAGAAGAACTGTGAAAACCAATCCATCCACTCGGATTTAGACATGGTCCACATCAGAAAGTTTATACAGGATCTCCTTTTTTGATTATGGTGCAGAAGATGAAGATTCATGACAATGACCTAGTGAGTGGAATACTGAAGAACTCAATGGATATGAAGTGGCATATGAAGTATCGAAAACCAAGGCACATTCTTGACATCAACTTTGAAGACATCAGCAACGTCTCTTTCCCGGACAACTGGAAGATGTGATAATCTTCTTTCTCCTTGTTTTTTTTTATTTCGTTTGTATTTTGTTTCTGACAATCATCAATCTTATTTTCTTTTTTGTATAATATGGAAGACCGCTTGGGTTGGTTAGGCTTCTTGACTACCTCAGTGTATTTCGTTTGGAATTTATTCTGGTTTGATGAGCTTTGTGAAAGCGCTGCTTTCGTCCCATCTGAAAAAATGTACACTTCACTGTTCGATTGTCGATTGTCTGTATTTCTTGACGATAGAGAATTGAGTGGATTGATTGGATTCAAGAGCTACAATTGAGGACAGTCACCTGCATTGACCTGAATTCCCCGTCTTGACCTGAACTCCCCACCCGAGACTAGACTACTCAAGGTGCGCCCTTCTCAGGCAAATCCCCCGCACACACCCTGAGTAACTAGACCCCGGTCTCAAAAATGCCCACAGGACAAGTGACCCCTAAAATTCGGAAAGCAATCAGACCTACGAATACATTTATAAGGACCGTGTAAACAAAGATGCCCGTTTCGCAGCAATTGATGCCATCATTAACGAAAAATTCGAGGAGCTACGGATGAAATGATAGATAAAAATATTAAACTTCAAGAGAAAGTCGGCAAACTTCAAAGCAAAATAAGCAGTCTGACCTCTCAACTTTCATCTATAATATCACAGGTCGAAGGAATAAATACGGAAATTGCCAAACCAAGAAAAAAACCAGCACAAGGCTTCACCAAGTTCGGAGCTATTCTGAAAAATTACTTCGCCCCCGCCGAGCCTGGATACACGGATGAAACCAATACCCGCACCGCCGAACCAAGCTCCCAGTAACAAATCTGACCCCATAATTCCAGCGAAAAGGAAGCTATCAGAAGTTGAGCCGGTAGGAGAACCAGACAACTGGAAGACAGTCCAAAATAAACGCTATAACAGGACGACCAACGCACCTCATAGTTCAAGTGCTAATTCAACCACTCACGACCAAGCAGTTTGCACATGGGAGCCCCCACCACGTAAACCGTACATCCCGCCCATTATACTACTCACACATGGACGACCACTAAAAGAGA
Organism: Rhysida immarginata; assembly: GCA_023313115.1. Lineage (NCBI taxonomy): Eukaryota > Metazoa > Arthropoda > Chilopoda > Scolopendromorpha > Scolopendridae > Rhysida > Rhysida immarginata. The sequence goes on from JAHWFO010003007.1 coordinate 643,075, forward strand.
CACTGCATGAAATTAATCAACATGTCCCCCTCAATGAAATAACTGCGCACACTGGCAGGTCCGACACCATCAAAATCGAATGCGTCAGTGCAAAGACGCACAACACACTCATCAGAGGCACCAAGGACTCCGGAATCCTAAAAATTCAGCACCACCAACTAAACTTGGATAAACCACTGAAGTTTGTCATAAGGAACGTAGATACTACTTACGAATTAGACGATCTCAGTACCAACATCAGAGAAACCAACTATTATCCAGACAAACATATCAGACTCCGCAAAGCCCAGGGTAATGTATATCTGCTCCTGGTCCTCATGCTACTTCGGAACAATGAGCACAATAAGACCTTTAGAAACATCACCCGTCTCGGTTTCCTAGCTGTTCATATGAAGAGCTTCAGAGGCAACAAACACCCACTGCAATGTTATAACTGTCTCCGCTTCGGGTATGCATTAATGGGGTGTACAGAATCCCCTAGATGTAACAAATGTGCCAAGGAGCACCAATCTAGGGAGTGCCCTGACGTTAAGGGAGTCGACCCACCTAAATGCATCCGCTGCGATGGGCAACACACTTCCAGCTACAAAAAATGTCCGAAGTATCCTACACCAAAGATAATCTACACAAATGCATCTCCCGGAAGAAGTTACGATGCGGTAGGAGCTGATCAACCCAAAAAGATTTCAGCCTCGCAGATCTCACCGAGACGTGCCAAAAGATGGAGCAAATCCACACCATATTTAAGGAACTAGGAAACAAGTTTCCCCAAATAGACCATCTCATAAATCACCAAAAGAATAATGGATAAGACAAATCACAACGTCAACTCCAACAAACAACTCAAGTGCGTGATCTGGAACGCCCGAGGTATCGCAGGGAAAGATAGAACTTTATAATTATCTAATTAGCAAGAAACAGATATTGCCTTCATAACTGAGACACACCTTCGGAAAAACCAACGTTTCTTCATGCCCGGTTACAGCATTCACCGAAGGGACAGGCAGAGCAAAACCAACCCTGAAGCAGGAGTGAACGCGGGAGGTGCTGCCCTAATCATCAGGAAAGACATCCGTCACGAGGAAGTACCACCGTACGACAACATCACTAGCGAAGCTATTGCTGTAAAAATAAAGAAGGACGGCTACGACAAATTCAAACTTATCGCAATGTACAATCCACCACATAACAAAATTAACGAAGAACTTCAACTCCTTCTGGAGGAAGACCTCCCCTCAATCTTAGCTGGGGACCGGAATGCTAAATATCCAACATGGAACTCAACTGCACAAACACAAACGGTAAACGGCTGTACGATTTCCCGAAAAACCAACTTACTACACTGATCACTCCCTGTCCTATGACGTTCTGGACATCATGATCTTTAAAGACCTCTTCACTCCACACTAGATTTTCACCGTAGACGATCTGTCTTCTGATCATAAACCAGTTGAACTCATTATAGAAAATTTCGTCATCACACGCTTCAGGCAAACAAAGAATATAAGAGACTGGAAACGATATCAAAACCTCCTGAAGTCACTATCTGATGTGATCAACCCAGTGCAAGGCCGACAGGACAACGATACCAACATCGCACAAATTACCCAAGCAATCTGGTCGGCAAAAGAAAAATCCACAAAACTAGCGGAATTCAAACCCCCAGTTACCTCTGAAGCTCTCGGAGCGTGCAAAAACCTTATCACACACCGAAATGCAGCTAGAAGGCTCTGGCAACGAACAGGACTCCCCTGGGCCAAGACCAAGTATAATTGCCTGTCCAGGGAGGTCAAAGAGGAACTGCAAAGAGACCGGAATGAAAAGTGGGCCAACAAACTTACCAACCTTAACACAAATGACAACTCGCTCTGGAACACGGTCTGATACCTAAAAAAATGGAGGCGGTAGGAAAATTCCGCAGCTGAAAAAGGAAGACGGCTCATTAGCTACCAACGATCCGCAGAAAGCTCAAACCCTAGCCGACTCCCTGGAAAAACAATTTGTCAAGCCCCACGCTGACCAACCATCAAAAGACTCCTGGGTTGATTTCTCCAAATATCGTGAGAGCACCAGCAAAACCCCTCCCAGAGGCTCCAACCACCTACAAGGTACACTGCTATATTAGGAAGCTTAAACAAAAGAAAGTACCCGGAAGAGATATTAGAAATCTACCCAACGAGGCACTACAGACGGTCATACATCTTATCCAGGCATGCTGGCAGTACAAACACTTTCCTGACGATTGGAAGACATCTGTAGTCCCTCTACCCATCCCAAAGGCAGGCCTACCCCCATCCCTTCCCAGCAGTTATCGCCCAATCAGCCTACTACCCCCCCCCCCCTCTCCAAAATTTTAGAAAAAGTAATCCTGAAGCGTTTTCGCCAGCACTGCCAGGATAAGCAGTTGACCCGTGAAGATCAATTCGGTTTCAGAGCTGACCACTCCTGTCAGCTACAATTATGGAGGCTCACCAGCGACGTGAACAATGCCATCAGACTTTCAAAACACTGTGCAGTTGTCTTACTGGACGTCAGGTAGGCCTTTGATCGGGTTTGGTATGATGGACTCCTGGCCAAGATGTTTCGGGACGGCTTCCCAGCAGATATCATCATCATCAGAGCCTTTGTAAAAAATAGATACTTTCAGACAGAGTGGGTAACACCTACTCAAGTCCCCCTACCCGTCTAAGCAGGAGTACCTCAGGGCTCAATCTTAGGCCCTGCACTCTTCAACTACTATACTCACGACTCCCCCCTCCCCCAAACTACACACTCTACCAATACGCCGATGATACGGCAATCATGTCGCAGTCCAGAAGGATGACCACACTGAGTAGAGGAAGAAACGGAGCCAGACACTGAGGATAGAGAACGACAAGAATAGCAAGAAACCACTAATCCACATCAAACTTTTATTCGAACGAATGCGCATTTCGGCAGCCAAGTTGCCTTCGTCAACGTATACAAGAACTTGATCTTCGAAGTAGAAGAATTACAGAGTCATATTTATAGTGAGATGAAAGTAGATGCAATCCAATTACAAAGTAAGTAAATAGCAGATAAGGCCCAATTGGTCAGTCCAATCCAGGTTCGTAGTTTGTGGCTCCTGTATTCATTCCATTGGTCAGTTCGGGAAAATGAATTAGTTTTGCTACTTCCTTCAGTTGTGTCATTGTTGGCCCCGAACAACCAACTGTTTTATAGTTGCGTTCGAATAAAAGTTTGATGTGGATTAGTGGTTTCTTGCTATTCTTCTCGATGACCACTCTGCTGACAAACATGAAAGGAGCATTAAAACAGAGTGAAGAGTGGTTCAACAAATGGAAACTCCAGCTAACCCAGAGAAATGCAAGATATCGTTAATATCCAAAAAGAAGGCCCCCTCCGAGACACTACAGCTCTTCAAGACCAGCCTAGAATGGGCGAGAAGCTCTAAATACCTTGGCATCCTACTTGACAACAAGCTAAATTGGACTCTCCACACCACTCAAGCACTGCAAAAGGCCACCAAAGCCAAATTCAGCCTAATAGCACTTCTCGGGAGAAACAATGCCCTAAGTATTGACAACAAACTATTGCAGTATAAAACAATACTTAGACACATACTGCTTTATGGAATGCCTGTCTGGGCAACCATCGGCCTAACGAATTGGAAAAAACCTCAATCCTTCCGAAACAAAATACTTAGGTGAATATGAAACCAATGTACCAGAGGAAGCAACAATACGGTCCTGCATGCGAAGTATGCACTCCCTCATCTAGGAGCCCTCGTCCAAGAGAATTTGGAAAAAACAATCGCCTCTATAGAACAACATCCAAATAGGCTGGTGAGAGACATTTTACGTCACCACAAGCTACCTAGAAGGCCCTGGAAACTTCGCCTCCCCCATCAGCTACTCGAGGCAAACTTCACAAGCTTGAAAATCGCCTGCCTCCCACAGCACTGGACTCGTCAGAAGATCAAAACCAAAAACAAAGACAATTGACAACCATAAACTCCACACTACTTAAGTGCACAACACTCATATTCAGGATGACTCAAAGGTGATTTCAGGCTTCTCGTCTACCTCAGTTTATTTCCAAGGGATTCTACTACAGAAGAGTGAGATTCTACTCCATTACCACTCATCAACCATCATACACTAACTGCACATTGTCGATTGTTGTCTTTATTTCTCTGTAACACTGTTAGCCTCTGACGATGACGGTATGTCGAAACGCGTAAGGCAAATAAATAACTTTGTTTCGGTTTCACTGTGGTTTCTTCATTTATTTTAGTTGAATAATAAAGTTCACCAAAACTGTGGTTAAACTATATAAGTAGAATAAAAAGTGAAGGTATTACTTTTCCACAATAAAATGTTTATTAAATAAGTAAAATGCTTTGTTGGGCCAGATTATAATTGATTTTTTACATGTGCGGGAAATTGCGGGAAATGCTCAGAAACTCCTGGCGGGAAATACGCCGATCCCTCATGGAAGCGTGTGTGACAACGCAGGATTACTGCATTTCGGACACAAAATCCTTGTCCTTATCGGGTTCATGAGGTTCCATTATATTTACCAAAGATGACTGTATGGATGAGTTCATTGCAACATTTCTCCCGGAACCATACTTTGAGGAAGTCGCACCAACTGGACCATGAACCTGTATACGTGATCACAGCTCGATATCGGTACATGTCGCAGCAATTAGTCATCCCACAGATTCAAGAAAGAAGATGCTTTACTATAATCATCTTTCAACAAGACGGTACATCCCCGCAGATTGCACGTGAGTTCAACAGTTGTGCGACATTTCTCCGAGGAGAGTCATCAGCTTGTTCGTTCCCAACAATGTCGCCCACTTGATTTAACCCTCTGCGATTTAAATGTTCCATTAATGTGCTGTATCTGAACAAGTGGTACGAGACAACTCTTTTCGGTAGTGCATATACCTCCGTTGTACACACATATATTTATGGTAAAGCATTGTTTATTGTGAAGGAGTTCATTCACTGGTTGTGTTGAAGGACAGCATCGTCTTCCGAGGAGTTAGTGGCCGTTTATGGTGACAATGCCCCATCGTAAAAGGCAGTCGCCACTTGGAGTCAACATTTCCAGTGCAGCCAGACAAGCATGAAAGACGAATCTCGCAGCGGACGCCACTCCATCTGTGAAGAACCACAAGTTGCAAAGGAAGATGCTGGAGATGAAGTAAATAAAGCTAAGTTTCCATGCATGCATTTTTGACGCATTTATAACTGCGTCTCGACGCAGAAAGCAAATGTGCATCTGGACGCACCTAGACGCACATTGCAACAGCTGTTGATGCATTTAATTCGAACGCAAGTATCAGTTTCCATGCATGCATGAAGTCTACGCAGAAAGTTCAACTGCGCATGCGTCATGAGTTTATGTTTTGCAATTTTTCTCGTTAGAGGGAGAAGCTTCTCTCTAACGATCATGGCCACCACCTTGGTGTTTTTCGGGAGAGATGGTGCGTGACCACCAAGAGAGAAGGCCTCCGCAATGAAACTGGATACATTGTTACATCATCATAGATAGTGCAAATTCAGGGCTTATTATTGGTAGAAATGCGAATAACAATGCACTATCTATGTGATGCAACAATGTATTCAGTTTCATTGCGGAGGCCTATCTTCAGTCCGTGTCTGAATTTCGAAGCGTTATTAGGGCTTTGCAGAGGTGCTATTTGTATTTTAGTTCTGGTTAGTTTTGGTTGTATACGATTTTTTTTGTTCTAATAAAAATCTTTTTATATCTAAATTTCAATTCATTTGTTTTTTCCAATATATCTTTACACTTTTAATTCATCTTTACACAAATGTAAATAGTACAGTGGAAATATTGGCAATTTCATTTATTTTATTTTCATGTAATTTCGGTAATTCTTTGGTCATTTTATATCGTTATTGTCTTTTATGTTTACATTGTTTTCATTTCATTTTAAATAAAATAACTGATTTCCACATTCTTTTAAAAAGTACACTCTTGAAAATTTATATTTTGCAATAGCGTATCTAGGAAATACACGACCTTTCGCGTTAGTTTAGAGGGCGCGCCCGCTGGAAGGTTAACAAAGCAAGTGCGCTTGCGCAAAACAATCATGTGATCTAGAAAGATTTGAGACGCACTTACAAGTGCGTCAAGAAGTAGAAAGCCTATCTACTTCACTTTTCTGCGTCCAGACGCATGAACTCCAGACGCACATCAACCAAGATTCGGAGACGCAGATATATGTTTCCATGACAAGTGCGTCAAGACGCACCAATTTATGCGTCTAGACGCAGAGACGCAGTTAAAAACGCATGTATGGAAACTAAGCTTTATGGTGTGCTTTTTGCGTGAAAAGCTACTCAAAACTTGATTTTAAATTGAAATTTCTTCTCTTTCTGAGATCTTCAAGTTTGGAGCAAAAAGGGGAAAACCACGCGTCAAGTAGATGAACAATCAAGGAGAACAGAACTTTGGTGTGTTTTTTGCATGAAAAACTACCAAAAATTTGACTTTGAATTGAGCGGCGCCATTTATTCAGGCATTCGTTGCATAAGAAATTCCTTATGAGGACGCATCCTTGGGACTCCATAAAACTTTTGCCCTTCTTACTTAAACAGCAAAATAAAGAATGTCGAAATAGGGAAATTCACCCAAGAAAAATTTGGCGGAGGCCAAGCTACGCAGTAGGTTTCTATCTCTAAAGACACTTTCTGAATTAGCGACCTTTTTGCTTGAGTGGCTACGTATCCCTGTGACTATTCTGCAAGACTTCTATTTGTCCATCCAATGTCAGATGCCAGCTATAATTAATGCAAAAGGAGGGTCATCGCCCTATTAATAAATATTTTATCTCATTTCACAGATGTTTCATATTATTTTGTCCAACTCCTGTAGATCAGGGTCCAACCATGCCTTTCCATATTTGGTCATCAGCTCTTACTGTGCATTTAAGCAACATCTCCTAAAAAAGAAACCTTGTGAAATGAGATAAAATATTGTTAATCGTATTTCTACCAATAACAGTCTTTTAATCCCCTGGTCTGTGCACAGGCATTGAATTCCATTGTTTTAGTCCAACAATTGGATTGCTGTATTTACTGAAGAGTCGTTTTTTACTGTTGTTACGTTGTGCGATCGTTAGAATGCATTGTTAAGTTTGAGCTTAGCCAAATTCATTCAAGAGAGGGGGCAAAAAACGACTTTTCAGTAAATACAGCAATCCAATTGTTGGACTAAAACAATGGAATTCAATGACTGTGCACAGACAACACCTCCTAGAGACAACGCCACCTAAAAAACAAAGCCTTCTCACTGCCTGTGGACTGCGTCATCAAACCAGGGCTGACAATCCAACTTTCTTTGTTTACAACAAACGAAAAAACGCTGATTACAACAGGTGCTTTTTCGTTTGTTGTAAACAATGAAAGTTGGATTGTCAGCCCTGGTGTGATGACGCAGTGACCAGGCTTTGTTTTTTTAGGTGGCGTTGCTAGAGAGAAGGCCTGTGCACAGAAACGTCATACATTGTTACATCATCATCAAGCGGCTAAATTTAGGGCTTATTATTGGTAGAAATACGATTAACAATAGCCGCTTTAGTGTGATGTAACAATGTATGACGTTTCTGTGCGCAGGCCTTCTGTCTATACTGCGACCAACCCCAACTTTGGCCTAACTGCTATTGGTTGAAGCCGAACAACGCTGTCCAAAGAAAATAATGAATGCGCAACATGAGAGAGTGCTCATGTCATTCGATTGTTGACTTTTTATTGGCTTAAAATAAGAGGAAAAAAAGTAGCGAGAAAAACCCCACGAATGTGGTATTTGCCTGGAATGCGGTGCGACCCTGCCAAAATGGCTGAAACTATGGTTTCGCTACAGTGGCTGGAATAGTTTCTATTCCAGCCACTGTAGTTTCGCTTCATGCTTCAACATTTGTTTACATCGGTGGCTCGTTGCTAGGCAATGAACCCTCTTTCGTATTATTACGCATGGTGATGTGCCTGACCAATAGGAGTTAGGCCAAAGTTGGGGTTGGTCGCTGTATAGGCGGTGTTGGCACAGACCAGGGGATTAAAAGACTATGTCTTCAGTAAATACAACAATCCAATTGTTAGACTAAAACAATGGAATTCAATGCCTGTGCACAGACCAGGGGATTAAAAGACTATGCCAATAATAAGCCCTAAATTATGACTTCTTATGATCATGTAACAATGTAAGAATTTTCAGTGCACAGACTATCTTTCTAGAAGGTGTTGATTGAAGCAACACCTCCTAGAAAGCCAAACAACTGAAACGTCATACATTGTTACATCATCATATTCCGACCATTGTTAAACTTATATCTACCAATAATAAGCCCTAAATTTGGTCGACTTATGATGATGTAACAATGTATGACGTTTCAGTTGTTTGGCTTTTTTTCTAGGTGGTGTTGATTTAAGTCGCCCAGCAAGGCTTCCTCCTTTACTTTCGTCATTTCCAGCATTGCTTCCTCTCTAACTTTCCTCTTCACCAGTATCGCTTTCTCATTTAGATCTGTCCGTCTGATTATTCCATGAGAGTGACATGTAATAGGATAAATATCACGGCCGTACTATATCTCCAGGCCTGACAACTGACGTCATGCTAGGGGTCGGGGAGGCATGAGGTCGTCTGCCTCTCATTTTGACGGAGGAGATAATTATTTTCATATTACTGGAATATTCCTTTAATTTGATTAAAGATAATTTTTCATCAATTAAAGTATTTCAATGTTAAAGTATTGCCGTTGAGAAAGGGGGTTCCCATGGTAACCGACCTCTAGCATGACGTCATCAATCCTCAGTTGTCAGGCCTGATAGATATAGACGGCCGTGATAAATATACTCAGTGACCAATTAGCATGTTACTTAATATGGCCACCTATTCAGTATACGTCGTTCAGATGGATTTTCGCATAAAAATACTGCTTATTTTTGAACATCATTTTTCTCAGCTACAAAATTCAATAATTCCATGCGAATGTTTAGCCTGTCATTTTTTAATTTTAGAAGACAATAAAGGAAGTTGTTAAGATGGCGCCAGAAGAACTAAAGACCTATTTCTGAATGCATTGTTGAGTGGTTCAATAATATCTGCTTGAATAACGTTCTAAATGGCTCATCTGTTTCAATCCCATGGTAGAGTATGGGTATGAAAACAGCCTGGAGAATGCCTCTTACCAGAATGCGTTATTCCCACAGTGACATTTGGTGGTGGTGGAGTGCTCATGTGGGGGAAACTCAGCGATGGCGACTGTCTGGATTATCCCAATGTGTGCAAATAGTGTAAAATGTCTCTGTTTCTTCCATGGAAAGAAGAGTTAATTTTGCCGATAAACAGCGTTCTGCGCGGCCTGCGTCCTGGGCAACACCAATCATTATCGTGATTTTTAGCCGAGTAAAGGAACTACAGATATCAAAGATACTTCACCTGAAGTTTATTGTAACTCTTTACTTCGTTTTCTCCTCCAACGTTTCCGCTTCTTCAGAAAATGACGAGGATCAATCCATTCCGTCGTATTATTTCTTAAACGAAGTTTTTAAAGTTCTTGATAATCCAACTATCATAATTTTCAATTTTCAGTATTTTCCTCCTAAAATATTAATTTTGAAGACAGCTCTTTAGCATTGTGAAAGAATTTTTAATTAATATAGTATTTTAAAGAATTAGTTCTTAGACAGAGACAACTTTTTGTTCACCGGAATTATGGACAGGCAACTTTCAATCCAAAACATTTTCGCTTGGGGTCGGAAACCCAAGTAAAATAATCCCTATTTCTAATGAAAGTTTAAATTTTTGGAAAACTTAACTCCAAAAACCATTAACGTAGATATAATAGCTAACACTTCTTAAATTCTTTTGTTTGTTCCTCTTTTTAAAAATAGGCCACTGTAATTGTCAAAATGAACCGTAATCACCCCTACATGAAAAAACTTTTATTTATTTCGCCAGCACAGAACTTTTTTTCTCTCTTTCTCATTCCAATCCTCTTTAACTCTTTTTCGTTCCTGTCTCTCATTTACTCGGTTGAGTGACAGTTGTCCCCGGCTCGTTTCTCAAATCCTACTCCTCGGTCTCTTCCTTCTTCCCTTCGCTGCCCCATTTGCTCCGCTCTCTCCTCCCTTTGGTCGGCTTTTTTTCTCTTTACATTGCTGGAGATGAAGAAAATAAAGGAGGAAGTGATGATGGAAATGATGAAAGTAAACGAGGAAGCGATGCTGGATCTGACAAAAATAAAGAAAAATGCAATTGTGCCATATGGCAATGGCGATTTCTATTCGATGGATTCTTTTATCAATGTTTTCACTTTCTAACCGATTCAGAACGAAAATTTCATCGCACAAATACGGATCATTCTCACGAAAATGGTACAAATCAGGTCCGCTACTTTTGAAATTTTTTCAGAAAATTTCAGAAATGCTACCAATTAAACATATTTTTTTATTTATTCTTCATTTAATTCTGTATAATCAGGTATTTATTGTTTTGACTTGAGTGATTTATAAAAGTCTTGATATTTTTATTTGAAGAACAAGTAGGACAAATCTTGATTCCCAACTTCAAATCAGTAACAGTCAAGACATTATTTCAGAAATTGCTTAAATACTATACCGATGTAAATTATCTATTATAAGGGTCGTACAAATGAAAACGAAACATTGTGTGGGGAAAAAAAAAGACGACGTGTAGGATCGTAAGTTTTTGTTTTCAACAATTGCGAAACCCCACGTGCAAACTGAACAATAGGTTGCAAGTGTTGCATCACGTGAGAAAGAACAATAGCTCGCGCTTCGAAGCTCTGCGAGTGATCGCTTCGTCCAAACAACAAAATGGAGTCAACGAAACAGGAACAGAGAGCAGTAATTCGTTTTTTGACATGTGAAGGAGTTTCAGTTTCTGATATTCATCGTCATATACAAACGTCTATGGAATTGACTGCCTAACCTTCACTCATGTTTGGGCATGGAGCAAGAGGTTTTCGGAGGGATGGTCATCATTGCAAGATGATCAACGACCTGGACAAACAAACCGCGCCATCACGGATGATTCCAAAGCCAAAATTGACGCTGTCTTAAAGGAAAACAGAAGGGTAAAATCGATGTCGTGGTCGCTTTAGACTGGCCTTAGTCGTGAAACTGTTCACTCCATTGTCAGGAACCATCTGCACTACAGAAAAATCTGTGCACAATCGGTCCCGCATCATTTGACATCAGAACATCTTGGAGTTCGAATGGCCATGTCCCTGCAACATTTGATTCGCTATGAACAGGAAGGAGAGAGTTTTCTCGACAGAATCGTTACAGGGGATGAAACTTGGTGCTTTCATTTCCAGCCCGAAAGCAAACGTTACAGTCGTCAATGGAAGCATTATGGGTCACCACCCCCGGAAAAATCAAAAGCAATCGCAAACAACACGGGCAAGGTGATGTTGACCGTGTTTTTTGATCGCAAAGGCCCGATTTTACTGGACTTTCTTGAAAAAGGCACCACAGTTAACGCTGCACGATATGGGGAAACATTGAAGGCACTGCGCGCAGCCATCAAATGCAAGCGTCCCGGACTTCTTACAGAAGGACTGCTTCTTCTCCACGACAACGCGCGCCCTCACACATTGAAAGCAACGGTAGACCTCATCAAAATTTCAACTGGGAAGCAATCCACCTTACAGCCCTGACTTATCCCCATGTGACTTTCACGTGTTTGGGGATCTCGAGAAACATCTGAAAGGCCGCAGGTTTCAGTCGGACGATGAAGTGAAGGAACAGGTTTTGGAATGGTTCTACACGCAATCAAAAGACTTCTTCCATAAATGAATAACACGCCTTATTACACAGTGGGATAAATGCCTTAACGCATTTGGAGAGTATTTTTAAATTCCTTGTATACACTTTGGATAAAATAAATAATTTTTGTGTTCATTTGTATGACCCTTATACAATGCATCTCTTACATAAAAATAATTTTAACAATAAATTTCATTTAAAAAATTGTTCCTTATTAATGTCCCAACATTTTATGTGTATTGAAATGTCCACTATGTTACAGCCATTTCAATAATAATAATAATAATAATAATAATAATAATAATAATAATAAATTAAATTGAATCTGGCAACACTTTTGAGATGACTTAAGTAGTTCAACTTCCATGCTTAGTCAGCAATTTTGGATTCCATAGTCAACAAGCAAGACAAGACCCATTATTTTTCTCTAATAGTTAATTTGAATTTTTTAATGTCCACTATGTTACATTTAAATTAAATGATTATAAAAAGTTTTTTCCTGAAATTGCATATAAACTAGTAAATTTAATATTATTTTTTCATTTAAAATTATTTTCTTAATTATTACTTTTTATTTTTATTAGAAAAGCTTCTTTTAGACTTAATTGTCCACTCTGTTACCTACTCTGGAACAAAAAATGAGAATGGCATGAAAATGGCATGAAAAATGAGAATCTTTGTTTATGTTTTGAGAAGAAAGTTTATGCTTGCTTAATGAAACAAAATCTTAATACAAACAGTATACCAAGGAATAAAAAATTTAAAGTTTCAGATATTTATTCCTCTGCTTCGTCAGGTGAGTCGAGTGGTGTATATGATGATTGCCTATTAAAGAAGTGAGTGCTAAAAGCATGAAAGCCTGCACATATATGCTTCTTGAATTTAAAACTGGTGGTGCTAGAAATTAACATATAAATATGTTGTCATGGCTCAAAGTGATATTGAAGAAGATGGCGAAGTTAAAGTGATGAGCTTAAGGAAAACATAACGAGCGAAAATTATTTAAATCTATTGGCACAGATATCTCCTATGTTCATTTGATCAATTTGAAAAAAATCCTACCAGAGCCAAAGTTAAACTATTAGGTGGACGTTTATGTTATGAATTTTTATATGCTATTGTTTCCCAAAAAGCTTGATATATGTAAAAAGAAAATTTAATACAAAATTTATCAAAGTAGAATGTTGTTTTTCTGTTATTCCTTCATAAAGTTACAGATTAATCCTATCTATAGCAGTTGTGTCTACTCTGTTACAACTATGTCCACTCTGTTACAGAAGTGTTTTTATTGTAATTTCAAATTAAAAAATTAAAAAAAATGAATTAAGAGTATTAACCTGTTTAGATAGATGGATTTGTACCCAGAATAGTACAATAATTAAACTATTTGATATGTTAATCTAATTTTTGCACATACTTTTTTCAATTTTGCATTTTGAAGCATGAAAATTATCAAAAAACGTAAATTTACTCTTTATCATAAAATTTTTCTGCATTTATATAAAATAAATGTTCCTTTGTGTTGCACATAATTTAATGCAATATATAAATGTGTAACAAAATATCCCACAACCAATCAAAAAACTATGAAGATCACTAACAAGGGAACCCCACATAGCCTAGCCGCTTTAACAATGGAGTCCTTGTATGGCTATGTATGCTGAAATTTTTTCGTTTTCGCGGTTTATTTTGAAAGAAACACAATTTCGCACTCTCTTATTTTGCAAGCATCTATAGTAGCTTCAGATGAGTAACATATTTCAATTTGGTGGAAATCTGTGACATACATGTTCGAGGGATTCCCTTGTAAGTACTAAGTTGAGGTAATTAGTTTTTACAATACAGATAAATTCATTCTATAAACTATTATTTAACATTAATTTAAGAAAGATTATATAATTTGAAAAAAAAAATTGAAACATCAAATGTACCATTTTTTTGAGAATGACCCATACAATGAACAGACAGTTTTAGTATGTGGCAAATTCTCCCTAGTGACTTACAAATATGATTAACTTTCATTCTTCAGAAGGCTAGATTAGTAATGAAGTGAATGAAAAAAATACCTTTTCAAAAACAACACTTTTTAAAGTTTTTTTTCCGAGCTTTACAAGACTTGTTTCATATGGCGCCATCCCTTGAGCAAACAAACAAGCATAACCCAAGTCTATTTCATATTAAACCCCCCCCCCCCCACCGTTTGGATTTTTTGAATTTGTTTTTTAGATTCATGTATTGTCACCGACTTTACGTACGTGTACAAAATTTCAGCAAGATCGGACTAGTGGAAGGGGTTGAAATATTGATCACAAGATTTCATCCACCAGACATGACCAAAACGATGAAAGTGGCCAAATTATTATTATTATGACCAAATTATTATGACCACCCCTTTAATACAGTGTTGGGCCAACTTTCGCTCTTATTACTGCTTGCATTCTTCGGGGCATGGTAGGTTGTAGGAGGAATTTGAGACCAACTCTGAAGAACTGCACCTTCCAATTCCTGCAGATTTGATGGTGCTGGATTCCGCTGCCTGATGGCCCGTTCGATCTCATCCCACAAATTCTCAGTGGGATTGAAATCTGGCGATTGTGCAGGCCAACGAAGCAAGGTTAACTCTCCGGCATGTTCTTCGAACCATCTGAGGACGATGCCAGCCTTATGACAAGGAGTACTGTCCTGCTGGAAGTATCCATCCCCGTCAGAGTACACCATTAACATAACGGGATGTACTTGATCTGCGACAATACTTAAATAATCTTGGGCACGCACGCGTCCGCGCAGAGGAATCAAAGGACCCAAACAATGCCAAGAAAACATCCCCCAAACCATAATACTGCTGCCACCAGCTTGAAGTGTTGTGGCGATGCAGTAGGGTCCATGCTTTCGTGTTGTTTTCTCCATATTCTAACCCTGCCATCTGCATGATGCATTTGAAATCGTGACTCATCAGACCAAATGACCCTTTTCCAGTCATCTACTGTCCAATCCTTGTGCTCCTTGGCGAACTGGAGACGTCTGCTCTTGTTCAAGGCTGACAGTAGAGGCTTTCGAATTGGTCGTCGGCTTCCATAGCCTAAACGGTGTAATGAGCGGCGAACAGTTTGTGCTTGATTAAGATTTGCCGCTATTTGACGCACTGTTGCTCTTCTGTCGGCTTGGACAACTCTGGCCAATCTCCTTTCAGCTCGAGCATTGAGGAGCCTGTGACGACCACACGCTTGACGTTGAGAGCCGGTTTTTTGCTTAGTAGTCCACTCTCTGTAAACATTAATAACTGCTGCTCTTGAACACTTCACAAGTTTAGCTGATATTGGTTCCGACACTGCGCGCGCCGACGATCATCCCGCGTTCAAACTCAGTTAAATCACGTTTTTTGCCCATATCGTCGCAAAAAACACGGTGCAACTGATGGTTCACCTCGCCTGCATTCCCTTTTTATAGCTATCTAGCCCTCTAGCGGCAGCGCTGTGACGCAATAGCTCATTTGCCTAAAAGGTGGTCATAATAATTTGGCCACTCAGTGTACAAGCGTTGTAAAAAGGAAAGCTTAGTGCTTATGACAGTCACAGGGCGCTCATGACCTATTTAAGGATGATGCCACCGTTCCGCCATCTTGCCACTGGCAAAAGCTTAGTAAGGCTGCATTAACTGTATTGAGTTTTTTAAGCATCAAGCTACTTCATAGTTATTTATTCACCTGGAGAACTTGTACTAAATTTAAATACTGTATGTATAACATACACGTATTAAATACTATGGTATTATAGGCCTGACTACTATTACTCTTATTTAAATAATTATTCTTCAAAAAAACCTATCAAGTGCAAGTTATGTCTAACAATTGGATTGATCAGCTAACCAATTCTAGCAGTATGTAAACTGATATAAAGTATGATTTTAAGTACTAGATAGAGAATTTCCCCCTCAAAGTTCTTTACACAATTGATTAGTTTATTGCAGTTAGCAGCAATAAAAAAATGCAAAGAAGAATAACATTATACAAAGTATTACATTTGTTATGATGCATGTACACGTATAACACACCTACAATATGTTATTATATATACAATATGAAAGTATATACAATATTTACAATCTTACATGTATACAAACCTGAAAAAAGGGACACAAATAAAAAATCTCATTGATGCTAGAACAAAATTGTTTTAGCCAATTTGTTCCTTATTTTAGGTCCAGTTAACCCATTTTAGTTGTTTATTTCGATAATTTTACAAATTCTTCCACGTTTCTGCTCGCTCTATGTGGTTCCAATGAGTCCAATGCTTCTTTTTGCCAGTGGCAAGATGGCTGCTCTGTAACTTCCGGTTTCTGCTCAGTAAGTGGCGTTTTCCTATGGCCATGAGCGCTCTAGCCTTACTTACCTTCCCTACTCTGAGGACATTAGTAGAATTGATTGGTTTGAGAAGTTATGATTAACGCAGTTTGGCAGACATTGACAGTGGGATGATTGTAGGAGCTCGCTACGAGGCCCAAAATAAAAACGGTTAAAGAATTTTTACTTTATTTGAAGGTATATTTACGAGATGAGCCGCTAGGAGGCCCAAAATAAAACGGTTGAAGAATTTGTATTTTATTTGAAGGCATTGCGTTTTTTAAATGGAGGTTCAGGTATGCCGAATAACCTGGAATCCAACAGTGTGTGCGTCTGTGTGCGTGCGCGTGAGTGAGAATGAAATCGGCAGCTTGCCGGATGAGATAATTTTCAAGCAATGGGCAAGAACCGATAGAGCAGAATTATTACACAACTCCTACCAATTGATAAGTTTATACAGTCACTTATTAGAAAAACGTATGTCATTGAAGTCACCATTTTATTTTAAAGGTCCAATTACAGTGTTTTCAAAGGGAATCTTAAAGATTGTGAATGCTTAGTCATTAGTGATTTCTCAGAAAACTATACGTTCATTGTTCGAGATAAAATTCAGAGCTTTCACTGGGTCAATGCACAAGCTACAGTACATCCATTTGTTTTGTATTTTAAAATAGAGGATAAAATTTGCTATAGGACTATTTGAATTATAAACGATAATTTTACACCATCACTCCTTGGCAACAATTCTTCTGTTTTCCTTCAGCTATTTTGCCTATACCGGGTGTCCCGGAACTTCGTGTACAAACTTGGAGGGGAGGTATGGGTGATTCTAAGCACAAAAATTCATATGAACGTGGGTCCGAATTTGAACGCTAACAGATATGAACAAAAATAAAAATGCCGTCACCAAGACTAACAAGTTAATAACTCCGATTGTGTAACTTCTAGGATGATGAAATTTGAGAAACCAACAGGGTACATACAATTCTGTATACCGTAAAATTTGATCGAATTCCAACGAGTAGTTTCCGAGTTACGCAGTCAAAATCCTAACTCGTGCTGGTTAGTACTCGCATGTGAGCACGGGTTACGATGTTGAATGTATAACTCGGAAACTACTCGTTGGAATTCGATCAAATTTTAACGGTAAACAGTTTTATGTACCCTACTATTCCCCTAAAATTAATCATCCTTGTTGATCTTGGTGGCAGTATTTTTATTTCTGTTCAATCTCGGTTATCGTTCAAATTTGGACCCATTTTCATATGAACTTTTTTGCTTAGATTCACCCATATTACCTCCTCAAGTTCGCACACTTAGTTTCGGGACACCCCGCATGTTATCGAACTACTTCAAGATCTTCACCGACTTTCTTCAACTTCTCACCCCCAATTTGGCGACTTTTGCATTGTATTCTGAGTTAATTTTTATTTTATTTCTATTCTTTTTTATTTGCATTAAAAGGAGTTTACATATTAATATGATTACATTATTATCAATCCACTCCTTACTTCATAAGGTAATTTTACACATGACAACTGAAATACATTTCAACAGCATGTGGCCAGACAACACGGAAGCGTACTACCGGGTCCTCCTGTGGAAGTTAAGGCTGATTTCCACTGGACGTAAGGACGGTAAAAATCAGCCGGTATTCCAAATAACCGTTATGATCGTTCACAGCAACAAAATATGACCATTCTCACTGAACGGTAAAAGTTAAACATTCAACCAATCAAGAGTGTTTCTACTTCGCAGTCGAAAAACCAATAGAATAACAGCTCTCATAACTTCAATAGAAGTTATTCTCAGATCACCGAAAAAAACCCAACAATAAGCAACTCGTTGTTGATTGCAGCCATTTTAATTTGCACTAAGAAGCGTGATCATGGCCAAAGCAATCCCAGCATTCTTGTTTCTGTGGTTGGCTGGTTTCATCAACGGCACGGTAGAGACAGCTAGAAAGTTCAGCATGCACTGGCACAAGACGGCAAAACCGGTTGCCCTTGAGCTACGTTTCCATAGCAACTCCACCGGTACCGGCTGATTTTATCGTGCTTGCCGTCCAGTGGGAATCAGCCTTTACAGGATGCCATCAAGTCAAAGCGGCGAGGCAAGGTGTCCAAAGAGGTGAGACTTCTTCCTCTTCCCTTGGCTGAAGAACCTGCTTCGTGGACGGCATTTCCAAGACGATGACGAGGCCATCTTCGAGGTGAGCAGTTCCTCAATAGCCAAAAGGAGGAC
Source organism: Rhysida immarginata (assembly GCA_023313115.1). Classification (NCBI taxonomy): domain Eukaryota; kingdom Metazoa; phylum Arthropoda; class Chilopoda; order Scolopendromorpha; family Scolopendridae; genus Rhysida; species Rhysida immarginata. The sequence goes on from JAHWFO010003007.1 coordinate 661,468, forward strand.
TGATGAAGTGGCATCCAGCAAGTCGTCCGTCGTTGAGAAAAGTGTGTGGCCATAGGAAGTGCATATGTGGAGAAGGACTGACGCTACCACTGTACAGCTTCACCCCATCTCTCAATCTTCTGGTTGATTGTAATGACTTTATGACCGCCCCTCGTATTTGGGTAACCTGGCCATTACAGGCTCAATAGTTTAATCTGATACTAATGGACATGTGTGTGAATAAGCAATTTTACTGATACTGAAGAGGAAATTTCATAAGGCAGTATTAAAATTTTCTAAACAGAGTCACAGTAAAGTGACCACTTGTTAATTTCCAGAGTAACCACCATGTGCAGCTCGGACAGCAGCTACACAGGATGGAAGAGAATCAATGAGGTCCTGGAAAATGTTCACAAGCATATTGAGCAACACCTCCTGGAAAGAACGCCAAACAACTGAAATGTCATACACTGTTACATCATCAATTTCGACCATTGTAACCGTATTTCTACCAATAATAAGCCCTAAATTTGATCGACTTATTGTGATGTAGCAATCTATGACGTTTCAGTTGTTTGGCTTTCTTTCTAGGTGTTGTATTGAGCCAGGGAGCTAGGCTGACTGCAGTTCAGGTTACAGCTGTTGGAGGGTGCAAGGTGGAGTATCCATGGAGCAAATAACCCGATCGAAGTTGTCTCCTAGATGCTCGATTGGGCCAAGTCCAGGAAATTTGGGGGCCATGTAAGTAAAGTCTTCCTCGTGCTCTTATAACCATTCAGGTACAATTCCAGCTGTATAAGAAGTCGCATTGTCGTGCTGAAAGATTCCATCATGCCCAGGAAAAACAGTGTCCATATATGGATTATATGTTCAGCAAGGATCGATACGTACTTAAATCGATTCATACTGCCATCAACAACGATGAGCTTAGATCATAACACTGCTTCCGCCACTTGTTGCCATTCACAAATGGTTGAAGGGTGTTTGTTTTTTGACGTTCCTCGCCGTATGTGCCACCGTCCATCCGCCTGATGGAACAAAAATCGGGATTCTTCTGAGAAGGCAACCTTTTGCCCAATGTCAGTACTGCCGTGCAAATTCCCCCTACGCAGTCACCATCCATCTGCTGAGAAATCCCATATGCAGCAACATTCGCTAAACCGTCATTCTTGCAGTAGACCCCTAGTTAATTTGGGCAGCAAGTTGCTCCACTGTAGCATGTCGGTTCTTCGAACGCAATGTCGCAGCCGCGTTCCCCTCTTTCATCTATGCCTCATGGCGCACCATAATTTGCATGTCGGGTTATTTTCTATATTGCCAATTTACCACAGCAGCACGCGAACAGTTCACAAACTCCGCAGTTTCCAAAATGTGGCCACCTTTGGCACAAAAGTCAATAATCATTCCTTTTTATGGTCTGGTAAATCTGTTTCTGCATTGCAACAATTGAATTGTTTTTAGAATGCCTACAACATGTATATATTCATCCAATCTGATGCATGTCATTTATTGCCGACATCACAAATAGATGGTGTTCACATTAAATTAACTCGACTGTTTGTTGAGCAGAAGCATGTACAGAAATTCAGCCAGCCAAAGCAAATATGTCAAATTGTCATGCATGAACTAGGAGAATTAATGTGTGATGAGAATGTTGACTTTGGATCAGCAAGACGGATGCTATTAGATGCTAGATCGTCTGTTGGAGTGTAGGAAGAATGTTAGATCACCCCAACTGGTAAAATCATGGGCACTGGGCAGAGAGATAGAATAAATTCTAGATCCTATTCTAGTTCTACGGAATAAAGCTCAATAAATCTAGAAGTTTTTAAATAAAACTTTTCCCAAGACTAGTTTGAACCAGATATTTCTCAACTATGGAATGACCTGAAACTTGTATTGAAACTATTAAAACCTCTTTAAAAGAGTAAATAATTAAAAATAGTAACTACTTTTGATTAAAAAATAGAAAAAATAAAATAAATCTTAAAAACAATTAAGATTTTTTTTCTTCCTATTTTTTAATCAAAAGGAGTTTCTATTTTTAATTATTTATTCAATATTACAACTCCTACTCTTATAAAATTACGCTTTTAAAGGGAGAAAGGGAGAGTATTTTGCTTTTAGCCATAAGGAAGCGGAGAAAATAAGAACTTAAATATTGGCAGCGTTCTAAAGGGAGTGAAGACATAGAAGTTTTAGGAGCACCTACTACATGAGCATTTATCGTTGGTTTTCCAAAGGCAGCAGAGCATTCAAAATTGCTCACCAAGTGCTAACTTTGACAACATTCCATTACCACGATCTGGTTTCACCCAGTTCTGACAGTTTATTTATACTACAATGAAGCGTGATTTAGTAGAATTAACCCATATTTACTATTCATATGATACAAGTAGTCTGGAAACACTTCATTTGTATTCTAATTAAGAATGAAATTGCAAAGTATGACAGAAGCAGCTGAAATTTTCACAACTTACTGCAATATATTCTGATAACAAATTAACATTTATGTTGTCTACCTCATCAATTTTAATTTGGCTTTTGTTCAGTTTTTTTATAGGCCATTGTACTATGCAAAATTATGCATGCATATCAACAATATTTTTCTTCACTTATAAATCCTCAAAACTAAATGGTTACCATTTAAAAGAATTTTTATGATATCTTCCCCCTCTCATTTTAAGTAATCCAATAAAGATAATATAATCTGCTAATCTAATATTTTAAAATTAATAAACCAAATGAAGCTGTCTATGCCTGATTTGATACATAAATCATCCGATTAGTATTCCAATCCAACGATATATCAGCTGTTAGCCCATTATACAAGATCCTTATAAACTTAAACCTTGAACTTATTTTTTCATAAATAATGATTAGACAAAAAAATGATAAATTCTTGACGCATACACTGAACAACATTATAAGTGCTAAAGTTCCTTCCGAAGTGGCAGAAGTAGCAATTAACTTGTTACTTGTTAAATAGCTTAATAGAAATTAACACTGCTACTTCCAGCAAGATGGGGCACTTGCCACATATTATGAATTAACAGCAACAAGTTTTTCCAGGACTGTCATTTCCAAAAACGTATGACCATTAAGCAAGCTTTATATTAACACTCATAAATGTGAAATCTTACAAGAAAACATTAGCAGTGCTACCCAAAAGCTAGATAATGCAATATATAGATTATATGTGGACATTTGCATCTTGCCAGAAGATGGCCACTTATGATACCAACTGTAATCTTTTGTGCTTTACATCATTCAATAGTGGCCCAAAACCTACCAAGATGAAAGTTATATTGTACCAGGACAAATAAGCATGGACAGTTCAAACTAGGCCAAATACAATACACATGAACTAGCATTTATAAACCACATCTTTGAAATATTTGGCATCAATCTCAACGAGTTTGTGCAATCAGATTGCAAAACTGGCAACAATCTTCATGAAAACATCTGTTGGAATGGCCAAAATTTCATGCTCGCAGCTTGCCCAAAGTCGTAGGGCTTATCTTGCAGACCTTGTCCTTCATGAGACTTCATAAAAATAAATTTAATGGTCGAGGTCCAGTAAACATGCGAACTAGTCAATCCCACATCTGTAATGCTTGGGATAATCCAATGCGTTAAACACTTTAAATAACCTGCCTTGATGCCACGACCATATCACAATTTTTTAAACAATTACACTAACGAGGGAACCATCCGAACCTGCATCTCAAGTTTCACACCAAATTGAAATAAGTTACTCACCTAAAGCTATTATTGCCATAATAGTAGATTTAGGTGAACAACATATTTCAATCTGCTGTGAAACAAATACAGATTCGGATGGTTCCCTTGTTAGTACTAGCTGAGAAATTGAAGTTTGATCTTGGTAGGTAGGTTTTGGGCCTCCTATATGTGTCGTGAAGTATTTAATAATAATCATCTGTTTGAGATATTAACAAAATTCAAAGTTTGGGTTTATAAGAATTGCTCTGTATGAATGAGATTCAAAACAATTTGTAAATTGACCTTACGTAGCAAAGAGAGCAGCTACAAGGCAATGAAAAAAAGGGGAAAGTTAAAAAAAAACAACAAAAAGCGAAAAGATTTCAAAGCAATCCAATTCTAGCATCCACTTAAATTTCTGTACAATGTTGTTTTGAGCCATTTTTACCATTCCCACTATAAAAGTTATCTCGCTTCAGCAGCTGCACATTAAATGGCATAAAATAGCATAAAGCTATTGGGAACTTAAATGGCAACACATTGACAGTGCATTCAAAGAATTAAAAAAAAAAAAAAAAAAAAAAAAAAAAAAAAAAATCGGGCAAAATTGTGTTTAATTATATAAAATGCCTTAAAAGTTTTCGAGCAACTTATAATTCATTCTGAATAATAAAAGAAATAATAAAAATAAAAAATTTAAACAATTATTGTTTATTAAAAGAATTTACAGTCACATACGCACATTTTAGTTGCACAATCGATCATATTAAATGCATTTGCTTTTCGTCTCAGCTACAAAGAAGTAGCAATACAGTATTTTGTAGGTTAAAAAACTGTTATTATTAATGAAATTAAAAAAAAAAACCTTAAGTGTTTATTCATAAACATTTTTCCCTTTTGCTAGAAACTTTAGAAATGCAACATGAGAACAGTTTTCACTGAATAGTTACGTATTATAAATGCATTATTAAAACATGTTTCAATGAGAAAATTCGTGACTGCTAGTGGTAAGGTTTAAAACGAATCAAGCACTTCAAATAACAAAGCACCACAATGGAGAATTTTTTTTTTCAATAAACTTTCGAGGAAAATTAAGGTTACATTATGTATAAACTTCAGACATAAATTAAGAGTTGGGATTTTATTTTTTAATTTTTTAGCATCATCCCCTGAAATCCCTATCCCATAATTTCATTGCAAATTTTCAGTCGTAAAAAGTTTTAAAAACATCAAAAATATACAATATAGTATAGAGAATGAGTTTCAATAAATACACTCATGTTTAATTCACCTTACCTCTAGCATTTTAAACATACAACAAACTGTTTCAACAGAACACCATAAACTCAATTCTTTAACTGAAATTTGGAAAATGTAAATTGTTTTCCACAAGTAAAAGTTTAAGCATCAAGAGTTTATTGTAATCATATGGTTTAAAATAAATTACTTTAATGTACAATTTGAAATGAAAATGTTTTTTTTTTTATTTTTTCTTTTTTAATAAAAGGAAGACTGCATTAATGACAATTTCTTTTTTAATTTTTGTTCATGATAGTTCCTATTAAATCAAATTGTTCCTCAAAAAGCACATTCCCAAGTTCAAGCTTTGGCATTTTATGAAAATCGTATGAGCCAATAATTTTGAACAGTCATGGTTATGTCTTTTTATTAAAAATTTTTATCACAATAAAACATTATCACGTCAATCACTTTAGAAAACCACGCTTGTAATACAGACAATTTATAAATTTTGATAGAAACTTCCACGCTTCAGTTAAGTTAGTAATAACAAATAGTTAAAATGCAGTTTTTAATTTCCAATTTCAATTTTCCAAGAGTATTCATGCACACTATACCAGATAAATATGATATGAGTCTCCATAACTTTCTTTCCATTTTCATTTCAAGAACAAAGGGAGCGTGGTTGTGTTTGTCAACAAACTACATTGTTCATCCTGACAGCTTGTGCTCAAAACAACATGCACAGGGGAAAAGAAAAGAAAAAAAAAACAAACGAAACAAAAAAAAAAAAAACAATAAAAACTTCAAAATTCCATCTACAGTTTCTAATCTAAATTTTTTGGCTGAAAAATCCAACTATGGTCCCACGATATAACATCCATTAGCCTAACACGAAGAGGATTTTTAAAAATAAATAAAAAAATAATCATAAAATCTACATACGTAAGTCAGAGAAACGGCTTTTGTGTAAAAACCAGAATGAAAAACATCAGATAAGCAAAAATTATATGTATATATATTTTTTAGCATTTATACTTGCAATTATTAAATTTTAATCTCAGAAGCCAATTTCCAACTATGATTTTCAAAACTGATTTAAAGCAATTATTTTAAGTCTTTAAAAAAAATTTAAAAAAAGATATCCATAAAACGTGTATAAAAAAGCGATATGTCAATTTATGTATGGGGAACACATACCATGTTACAAGTTTTTTTAATTTGTCATTTAAAAAAATGTTACAAATTATGGAAGAAATATGAAAAACATTGCTACCAATTTCACTGACTCAAATCTATCAAAATTATAGCCAGACTCCTAATAAAGTATTGGATTAAAAAAATAAAAACATAAAAGACAAAACAGAACAAACAAAAAAGAAAAGCTAATTTTTTTTTTTTTTTTGGAAATTTTTTTCTTCTTCTTTACAAAGGCAATAAACCAAAAGCCAATTTCTAATTCACACAAAATTTATAACTCGTGACTAATTAACAGCATTGAATTTATTATCAAATTACTGTATAACACATTGTTTATGACCATTCTTGATTTTAAGGCGGGATTTGGGACGGTACTTCTCCAAATATGCCAACTGTTTCGCATTAATAGCACCTCGGCGCTTCCTAAAAACAAAAGTTAGAATGTTTTATCCAAATATTTCAATCATCAGAAATGCCGTAATCTTAATATTAAGCAAAAAGATTAAAATGTAAATAAAGATTTATTTCACGTTCAAACATTCATAATTCACTATCTTAATTACAAAATTTAAAAAGAAAAAAATTCTGTCCACGCATGTTCAAACATTCATTAATCCATTTTTCATTTAACTATGCACGAAGTCAAAACGAATCATATCCCCACCCTTGTTGTGCAGCCAGCAATGATGACTGGCTATTGTGTGAATCACATGTGGCTGCTTTTCGCTGCTGACTGGGTGAAATCAACATGGCTGCCATCGATTTTCACTAATATGTATGTGCAATAAAATGTAAAATGTATCAATTTCCATCTTATTTCATAATTGGCTATTTATGTACAGGGTATATCAAAAGTCTCCATCCGTATTTTTTTTTTTTAATTCAACATACAGAAGTGGGCCAAATTGGAAAATACGCAGAATATTACTCAAGTTTTGACACTGTAGCTTATAATGCGCAATATAAACCCTACCGACCTCTCAGGATACATCCACTTAATACTCAAATTCCTCCCATATTTGCTGCAGCAAGTCTGGTGTAATTTCGTTCAATGCCAACATCTGATGCTTTGAAGTATTGGGGCTTCAGTTCCAAAAATTCAACCTCATGGTATTAATGGACAAGTGAAGTACGCAAAAGGTTTTGTGTTGTAGGATCATCTCGACAAACTGACAGGAGCTTGAAGAAACACAAGGAAACCATTATTCCACATAAAATATTTAATAGGATGAATGCAGTATAATATCTCCCTTGTGTGCTGAAGAAGGCAGCTTGGCTGCTGAACTGTGCATTCATCCTATTAAATATTTTATGTGGAATAGTGATTTCCTCGTATTTCTTCTAACGTCCGTCCACAGTATCTAGCTCCTATTGTTTGACAGGAGCTCATTACGTTTTTCAGATTCGCCTGGGAGACTTCTAGTGGCAGTGTGAAACAAAACTTGATGATCCCCTCTTTCTGATGGAATCGGCTCATTTACCTGTGATCAACAGTTGTGGAGTTATAGATTTTTAAAATATAAATACTTGATATGTACAGGGCAGTTCGAAGTCCCCGAACTCAAGTTTAAAAACGCAGTTGCTGCAAAACGATAAAAGATACCAGAGTACTGCTGCTTGTGGAAGTTGTGTGTCACTTTAGGAATACGCTACGTAAAGTGAGAGCACTATGTAACGCGATGCTTACGCAGACGTGGGCGAACAACGATGTTCATTTCTCACGCAAGAACAGAATCGCTTTGTTAAAGTTTATTTTGCAGAAAAATCGTACCAACATTGCATAGCGCTTTCAAAGAAAGTTTCCTGATGCTCCTATACCAAGGAAAACTACTGTGTACGATCTTGTATACCGGTTTCACAAGACAGGCAGTGTATATGATTAGCCTAAAAGACCTAACGGGCTGTAGTAACGACTACCTTTCAGGAGAAAATTCAAGTTTCCCTGCAGCGCTCTCTGCAGAAGTCACTTCGAATCTTATTCAGCCTGCCAGAGGGATACTAAGCATCTAAAGCAATGGCCATACAAAATTTGGGTAGTACAAGAGCTTCCTTTGGATTCGGAAAAAACACATTGTTTAGTGCAAATGGTTTAAGATTTTAAGTGCAAGAATTTTATCCATATTATTGAGCCTTGTATTGCTAATATACACAAAATAAAGCAATACATAAAGGACTGTAATAAAGCAATACTTAATTTTACTTGCGTAGCTGACGCGTTTCGAAGTCACTTCATCATCGGAGCTAATGAATACAATGTGAAGAAATTTGCAATTGACAAAAACGGAAGTACATAATAAGAGGCAGTGGCCAATCTGAAGCATATGATTGGCCTAACATAGGAAGGTAAAGGGATAATTTTAGCAAGAATTTTATATGCAAGACTGTTACTGCATAAAGTTGAACTTCACGTCCCATCAGTCACTTTTAGACTTATACACCCAGATTGTCTAGCCAAACCGGTTTTCAATATAATACACAGTTGTTTTCTTTGGTATAGGAAATCAGGAAATTTCCTTTGAAAGCACTGAATGTCATGTTGGTACGATTTTTTTTTTGTAAAATAAACTTCTCACAAAGCAACTCTTTTCTTGAGCGAGAACTATGACTGACATAACATCATTGCTCGCCCGCAGTGTCATGTGGTGCTCTCACACTCACAATTACCACAAGCAGCAATACTCTAATATTTTTTATGGTTTTGCAGGGAATGCGTTTCAAACTTGGGTTCGGGAACTTTCGAATGACCCTGTACTAGCAGTGTGCATTTAGTATGCCTAAGAAATTTTTAAATATGAACCTTGGCACATAATTTACAATCTCATTAATGGACATATTTGTTACCTATGTTAGTTTCGGTTTGTAGTTTTATTATTGTCTTCAGAAGAAAAACAAAACTAGCATATATTTAGTATAAGTTATACAATATTACTATAAACAATACATTAATTCACTTAGTTTTTTCAACTTAATGTTCACTAACTGGCACTAAACGCTAATGCAAAAGTGTATTCTCAAAAACAAGATGGCAACCACATTCGCTGATAAAACGCTGCGATTACATTTCGTTTATGTACTAAGTTAACAAAATTCTCCCATCTTGCTGTAGTTTATTGATGTTTTAAGTATATTTATAACATTAAAGGTGAAAAGTGAAATAAAATTTCGACCTGTAAAGTTTTTCAACAACCACTATGTTTGCCAATGATCACATAATAAATCTTTATGAACATTCATACAGTAATTAAAGGATAGCATGAAAATAAAAATTTATGATACACATAAAATACAGCGATTACAAAAACAATCAAAATATTTTCAATCAAAAATTTTTTTTTTTTTTTACAAAAGTAGGTATTGGAGGGAACGAATGGAAAGCCTGGAAATGGATTAGAAGATATGGTGGGATAGGACAAAAAAAAGACTACTAAAGCGGGGTTCACATTCAGCGACTTCACTGAGTGAAGCGTTTTTACGAATCCAGGAGTTTTCTACGCGACACAAAGTCGCGCTTGTTAAAATGCGAAGCCATTTCACATTTAGCGGGAACGAAGCGGGGAGCTAGGCGAACTTCCTTCTCTGCTTTCAGCCTGCGTCTACTTGTTTAATAGTAGTCTTTTTTTTTTGGTTGAATTTCGAGACTTTCTACGACGTTCAACAGATGTTTTTTCACAGAATTTATTAATCTCAAAACGTCCATAGTGAATTGGTGTCCAGTCGTAAGGGCATGCTTTGCTACAGGTAAGTTTTCAGGGCAACCAAGTTTTTTGTGTGCAAGATTTTCTTTGAATCCGATTTGAATGTTGCGTTTTGTGGAGTATAAATTTTATCACAGGGTTTACATGAAATTTCGTAAATGCCTGATTTTTGCAACATGGGGATTCATCTTTTGGGGTGCCTAATAAGTTTTTAACAGAATTGGGGTTGAAGACTATTTGTATAGCATGTTCTTTTAACAGTGGTTTTAGGCCTTTAACTAATTGCTGATTATATGGAATAGATATTCTGTTTCCATTCTTTTTTAGAAAATGGAAGATCATAGGCGATGAGATCAGATTTTTAAATTTCCTTTTTCTCAACTGGTCGTAGGTGATGAGTTTGGGATTATAGCCATTTTTGCAGGCAATGGATTTAATGTTATTTGGATGCTTCACTAGCCAAATCGATTAACTCCATAAAACAAAGTTGAGAAAAATGATAAAATAGTATACATTGTTGCTTAAAATTCCTATTAAGTTACAAATTCCTTTTTCATTTGATGGTGTTAATACTTATTATTAGAGAAATTTGTTTTGAATATACAGGGGTATTCAAAATTCAATGTACAAAGAGGGGAGGTAGTATGGGCGATTCTAAGCAAAAAAGTTCATATGAACGTGGGTCCGAATTTGAATGATAACAGATATGAACAGAAATAAAAATGCCACCACCAAAATTAACAACTTAATAACTCAGGTTCTACAACATCTAGGATGATAAAATTTGGGGGTGTAATAGGGTGCATAAAACTATGTATACTGTTAAAATTTGATCGAATTCCAACTAGTAGTTTTCGAGTTACGCAGTCAAAATTCCAAAACCTGCTAATTAGTACTCACATGTGAGCACGGTTACGATGTTGAACGCATTAGTACTTTTGCTTTTACTGAGAGGGCATTCATAGAAATAAGTTTGAGAAACACTGCCCCTATGTAATCAAAATATGACAGTCTTAGTAAAAATCAGCAGTGGGGGTATGATAAATGACATCAGTACGATCGCCATGCATTAAAACGGCTGTAACTTCTTGCTGGTTAATCGCAGAGCATTACTTTTTTTTTTGAATTGATGATAATTTAACGCTAAGAAAAGTCCGCTATGACACATTTTTGCATAACATGTTCACTTTTAAGTATAAAGAAGTGCTCTTTTACCACAGCAAAAGTAATAAATAAAAGAGCACAATAAAAGAGCACTTCTTTATATTTAATTACGATTATCCACATACCTCTTTATTCTTATGTTCACTTTTGCCGTTTTTTAAATGTCGAACTTCAGAAATTGATTTATACCATGCATTCCACTCAATCCCACTGAAAAAATTAACATATCACAACTACAAATGGGTGCAATGAATTTATTTATTGAAGCACTTGAGATTACATTGATCATTGTTAATTAATATTTTCAATTACTATTCACAAATTTTAAGATTATGCACAGATAGTCTGGGACCATATTTTAGGTTGTCCTCTTTGAAAAATGATGAAAACACAGGAAATCAAGAAGAGAAGCGATGAAAGTTATGAAAGCGATGACTGAACAGAAAGGACAACCAAAAATATGGTTTTGGAATTTTGTGCCTAATCTTAAGTTTCACAAATAGTAATTGAAAACATTAACAATGATTAATGTAACCTCAGGTGCTTTAATAAATAAATTCATTATACCTATTTGTCGTTGTGATATGCTCAATTTTGCAGTGGGATTGGGTGGAATGCATGGTATAAACATCAATTTCTGAAGTTCGACATTAAATAAAACTGCAAAAGCGAACATGTTACGCACAAATGTGTCATTACGGACTTTCCTTGGTGTTACATTATCTTCAATTAAAAAAAAAAGTAATGTTCTGCGATTAACCAGCAAGAAGTTGCAGCAGTTTTAATGCATGACAGCCATATTGATGGAGTCATTTATCATTCCCCCACCACTGATTTTTACTAAGATTTTGCCATATTCTGATTAAATAGGGGATAGGTTTTCCAAATTTTACAACGGCACTTTTGGGATTTCTAGGGTAAATAAACTTGTCCTAGCTCTCGGTCTGTTACCACGTAACAATAGTTGCCTGGTTGAGAGCAAGAGCTTCTCTGAAAAGATCGTCCGAGAAAACAATGCCGCCCAGCAATAAACAACTCCCCCCCTCCCCCTTGTTGCAACAAACGCTACTGCGTCTGCAACAAAGAAATGCTGCAATAAAAAAAACAATCACTTAAAACATCTTTACTTAAAGTAATTTATGCAAGCATCCAGGCATAAAAACAACTTAAACAAAATTCAATTTAATCACAAGACCACTAAAACAGGAACTTAATAACTGGCGCTGGTGGCACCCACCACCGACCTTACTCCCATTGGGCCTGTGCGGCATTCTACTGACACAGAATGTCAGTTTAAATGTTACAAAACAAATCAATATTACATCCACGTCAAAAACTGTAAAAATTTCATCTATGTATCTAATCCAAATTTTTGGAAAATAATGGGTGGACGTTTTTAATTTATGTTCAAAATTATTTAGAAAAATCTGCTTGAATTGGGCTTAAACAGTGTTTATAGGAGAGTTTTGTTTTGTTTGTTTCTGTTTATTTTTTTTTATTTTCATACCATCCTTTAATATCATCCACATGCTCTTTTACTATCTTGTATTTATTCATTACATTAAAATGCTGTCATTCGTGTTTGACTAAGCGTTATACTTTTTTATATCAAAGTGACTTTAAATGATTTTCTGATGGTTTCAAATGATATTTTGGAGTGGAAAAGCTTTTCAAATAACCACTGCATTCATCCATTATAATGTACTGTAATAATTCCGAAAAATAAAAATATATGTAACATACTGTAAGCGTATTGTTTGTGTCTTTGTTCAAAATTAAATAACCATTTTTAATAAACACAGACTGCACTTGTAATTTTTTTTTATTAAGAACTTACGAGTCTGAATCCGATTTTGAAGGGTTTTAATTGTAAAACATCCAGGTTAGTACGAGGGTCAGTCAAATGAAAACCGGAAATATTTTTTTATAGCTCCTTTATTACAGACAGACTTGGAACAAATACTCTATTTTTCAATGTAGTCCCCCTGCTTTTCGATGAATTTCCGCCATCGAGTCGGGAGGGCATGGATACTTCGGGGGGAAAAATCTTTTGGCTGTGCATGCAGCCACTCATGCACCGCCTGTTTCACTTCCGTATCGGTCGCGAACTTGTGGCCACCTAAGGAGTCCTTTAGTGAGCCAAAGATGTGGAAGTCGGAGGGCACGAGGTCAGGAGAGTATTGAGGATGGGGGAGGTACTCCAGATCCAAGTCCTGGATAGTCACCACGGTCGTACGAGCCATATGAGGCCGAGCGTTGTCATGCTGGATGAGAACGCCTGTTGACAGGAGTCTGCGGCGCTTGGTGCATATAGCAGGTTTCAGAATGTCATGTACCAATTCACTATAGGTGGCACTGGTCACAGTCTTGCCCATATCCATGTAATGTTTCACTGTGGGACCTTTGTGGTCCCAGAATAAGTTCAGCATCACCTTTCCTGCGGATGGCTGGCTACAGAACTTTTTCGGCTTTGGTGGTGATTTTGAGTGCCACCATTCCTTACTGGAGTGCTTGGTAGTGATGGACCCAGGACTCGTCTCCAATCACAATCCACTCCAAAAAAGGTGTCACCTTCAAGTTTGTAGCAGCGCAGCAGCTCTTGGCAGGCATCGACTCGCCTCTCCTTCATTTCGGGCGTCACCCGACAAGGGACCCATCTTGCAGCCAATTTCCAGTATTTCAGCTCATCATGGACAATATGCTGAGCAGAGCCACGACTGAGCTGTAATGCCGTTGCAATGTCATCGATAGTGACCAATCTATCCTGCAGAATCATCTCCTCCGCCACTGCAATCACCTCGGCTGTCATAAGATGATGTGTCTGGCCTGGCCTTGGCTTTTCCGCCAAACCTGCAGTGCTGCTGCTGAATTTCTTACACCATTCGTACACCTGAGTCTGCAGCACCATACAGTGTGAACATGCATCGATGGATTTCTATTGGTTTCGTACCTTCACTGTGTACGAAACTGATCACGCCACGCTGCTCTTCTTTGGTGCATCCCAACAGAGGGGCTACCGTATTGGAAACGCCCGTATGGCACCGCTGGGTCACGTGGGGGCGCAGAATCAACGCCCATTGATTGGAGGGGGGGGGGGGCCCCCACACGCATGCATACCAGGTCTGATCACAATGGGAGCGGTTTTCGATTTTCATTTACCTCAGCCTTGTACTTGTAAAAAAGGGTTTCATGTATATTTTGGTTATTTTTTATTTTGGTTTATTTGTTATTTTTCATGCATATTATATTTCTAGTAAGTCGGCAAGGAGTCAAAAAATGGGGCTTGCATTATATACGAATAAGAACTGTATACATTTTGAATTTTAAAAATAAAATTAAATATAGTTAAGAATAAACTTACTGCCGTATAAGTTCCACTGCATCTTCATATTTCATTCCTAATTCTATTAAAGCTAAAGCAACCAGTACTGGTGCTCTGTAAAGAAAAATTGAAGTTTTAATGTTTTAAAATGTTAGTATCTGAAGTGATTCTTATCCATTAGAGAAGTTAAAATTTTTTTTAAATACAATTTTATTATGTAAGTAACCAAATGTTTTAAAAACTAGAATGAAAGGTCTTCAAAAACAGCACTGGTTTATCCCCAATGGTGTTGTATACATCATCAGGTACACAAAAAAGAAGTTGACTAAGTTAGAAAGAAATAATCATCATCATGAAAGACAGAAGAGAAGAATCTAGATGTAGGATTGGAGGAGAATCACACTTTGGAAAAAGTTCAAAGAACAATGACCCCATATATGAATGAAAATGAGATAAGCTGTGCGAAAATGTGTTATATATATCATCACTCCCAACTGCTATAAATTGAGTATTTATTTCTCTGAAAGTCAAAGTTTAGTAACTTGATATTTATGAATTTATTGTGTTCTATTGGTGTAAATGATACAAATCATTTATTCATCTCTTGCAAGCTGTGGTGCTTTGATCAAACTTGCAAGAGGCAAATATGTATATTTATGATGTTTCTATCAGTGGGGATCAACTGTGTCATTTTACAGCTGTTCCATGACAACACTGAAATTAGGAAGGAAAATTTTTTGTGCCTGCTTCAATGAGTTTTTTTTAACATCAGTATACATAAATAGAAGAATTTGCCATTTTATCTTGGAATCAAACTAAGTTTCCCAATATCTCTTAAATCTTGACTGTGGTATCATGGCAACACTTAAATTATACCATTTGATTCAAGAGCAAAGATTAATTATCATATATACTGTTGTTTAAGTCAAGAAATTTTTGTCTTAAAATTCTTTCTAAAAAGCAAACTCTGCTTATCCGTGAATCATACAAGTTTCCATAGAATTTTGGCAAAATCTAATTCAGTGTACAGAGGTGTTTATCAGAGAACATAACCAATATCTCAACACAAATCAAATCAAAAAACTCATTTATAAAACAATTTTTTGGCCTCAAAACTCAAAAATAGAAAACTGCAGATAACAAAATTTGGCTACCGTCTATGAGAATGATACATCCGGCCCCAATTAATAAAGTCTTGCTGCTAAAACCTTCCTTGACAAAGTTATGATAAAAGTTCTTCATGAGGATAGCAGCCAAAACAATGGTGAATCATCTAATTATTATTGGCACTAGAATTTTCCACAACATTGATACATTTTCCCATCTGAGGAACTCCAATGTTCATGTTGCAGACCAAAACAAAAAAAACATTTCAGTGGAAATGTCATGTTCAGGCCTGGTAGTTTCTAGAAGGCCGTGGCTGGGACCAGTTATTTCGTTGGGCCAGTGACTTCGTATGATGATGTAACAATATATGAAGTTTCCGTGCGCAGTTCTTCTCTCTACTTGGAATTGGACCTTCAAGGTCTGAGCAACAACCATTCCACATCATCTCCCTTAGCTTTCAAGACCATCCCGGCTCTCATCAGAGGATCACTACCGATTCAAAAAACACAATTTCCCAATTACTGTTCATATGACTTCACTATAATATTAGCCAATCCTCGCTCAGTTCATAAATTGGTTTTGCCAATTCATTTTTTCCTTTCTTAATTAATAGCACTTCTTTAATAAGCCTTTTCTGTAAATCCTTTTCTTGATTCTGTATTTTAACACCTTGCCAATCAGGTGAATGTTCTTTAGATCTACAATGTAGAGCTAAGTGATTCTTGATATCGTTGAGTTTTACGGCTCTTTAATGCTTAATCAATCCTTTACACAAAGGTCTTTTTGTCTGACCTTTTAAAAAAAAAAAAAAAAAAAAAAAAAAGGACATAATAGTTCCAAGGATTGATAATTCAATAAGGGAAAAAATAGTTAATGTGTTTCCAAAAAGAAAGAAAGAAAAAGAAAATAAACAAAAAGGGGATACTACCTTTAAAAAATTTAAAAAGAGTAAAGAAGATTGGTTAAAAATCAATGTTATCTGTTCAATTCCATGCAAAGATTGAAGGAGACTTATATTGGACAGACAAAAAGACCTTTGGGAAAAAGATCGATTGAGCATTAAAGAACTATAAGACTCAACGATATCAAGAATCACTTAGCTCTACATAGTAGATTTAATGAACATTCACTTGATTGGCAAGGTGTTAAAATACAGATTCAAGAAAAGAATTAACAGTAAAGGCTTATTAAAGAAGCGCTATTAATTAAGAAAGGAAAAAATAATTAGCAAAACCAATTCATGAACTGAGCGAGGATTGAACAAAACCAATTTATGAACTGGCTAATGTTGTAGTGATGTCATATGACCAGTAATTGTAAAATTATCGGTATGTGTTTTTTGAATCAGTAGTAACCTTCTGATGATGAGAACCGGGATGGCCTCGAAAGCTAAGGAAGATGACGTGGAATGGTTCCACTGAACTGTTTATTATTTTATTTTTGTTCTGTAACATGAACATTGGAGTTCTTCAGATCGGAAATCGTGTCAACATTGTGAAAAATTCAAGTGCCAATAATAATTAGATGGTTCATCATTGTTTCGGCTGCTATCCTCACAAAGAACTTCTATCATAACTTCGTCAAGGAAGGTTTCAACAGTAAGACTTTTTTATTAATTGGGATTGAATTTATCTTTCTCATCGACGGTAGCCAAATCTTGTCGGCCGTTCTGTTTTTGTGCGTTTTAAGGCTAAAAATATTTAAGTCAAAATATTGTTTTAATAAACGAGTTTTTTGATTTGATTTGTGTTGAGATATTGGTTATGTTCTCTGATAAATGAATTAAATCTCAACATATGAAAGTAATTGTACAAAGGTGTATTCATTTTACAGGCCTGGGAACTCACACTTATGAAAAAGTGAGACAGGTGACTAATAAACTTGAAATAGTGACAGCACAGAATAAATGTTACGTATTTCCTTTTCTCTTCCTTCTGCATTTGTAGTTTCATCAAAATTTAAGGTATATCATGATAATTTTATTTCTGTTAACAATTCTTGAAAATATAGAGCAATGGCATCTGTTAATAAGCAATGAATTTTTTGACACTTAAAGAAAATGATGAGTTATCGCTGTAAACACATGGGAACATGATAGCAAATGTTTGGGCTAAGTTTTGACATGATGCTCTCAGAAAGAGAAGAGATTTCAATTCAAAATCAAGTTTTAGGTAGTTTCTCATGCAAAACGCACACCAAAGTGCAGTTTTCCTTGCTTGTTCATCTAATTGACACGTTTTGCCAGTTTTTGGCTGCAAACTGAAGATCTCAGAAAGAGAAGAGGTTTCAACTCAAAAGCTAAATAATTGCTACATGCTGCTTTCATAAGCCAAATAAATTCTACAGCAGTTGCTTGATCCTTATTGCTAAAGAGGTGAACTGTTTTAGTTTCACCCTGTCGAATTGAAGTTTCATTTTCTGGCTCTTTTATTTGTTGTTAGATGCATTTGTTGAGAACTGAGGCATTCAAGGCATACATCTCTATGTTTACCAATTTCAGAATGCTGTAGAATTGCTTGGAAGCCTTTTCTTTCAATATTCACCAGACAGGCATAAATTTTACAAAATAATCCACGATTGTTGAGCTTGTGCCCCCAAGATGAGACTTCATAAGAATTTGCATCTAGTTTTGCTAACCAATCATTTCGAAATTTAGATTTTCCCATTTTTTTTATTGTTTTTAATTGGTTTTTAACTGGGTTCATACACTTTGCTCAATTTCAAATTCCAGGCTTTTTCCAGGCCTTTCCAGCAATGTTTTATAATTTTTCCTGACTAAGAATTATGATAGTATACATGCAGAATCAAGCTAGAAATTGGTGAGTGCTGATTAATTTTTCCTTGAAATGGACATTTTTATATTGCAACAAGAGTCATGGTCATTTAATAAAATTCCAGGGTTTTCTAGGAATTTAAGGCCATGTACGAACTCTGTTGTTTAATTAATTTGGTAATTGTTTTACAGTCTGTTGTGTCGGACTACTTTCACCAGCGCAAACTTATTTTATTTTTGAACCGAAAAAATTCAAAGCATGTATGTTACCAGGCAGGGCGATACTGCTCGGGAAAATTAGGGGACACTAGTCTGGACTTTGACCAACTTTTTTAATCTTTTAACCTAACCAAAAATTAAAACAATTATGTTTAATTAGGTTGGGTTAAAAAACAAGCTATTTTTTTTAATTTTTTAACTTTGCGTATGGGGGATTCTGCCAAACAATTACATTATTGCAAGAAATTCCAAATTACCGTAAAAAATAGCTTCCAAACATTGACCAGTGCAGTTCTCTTTCAAAAGTTCATAATAATTCATTATACATGGTGCTTCTTTGGTAGACCTGTATGTGGTGCTTCTACTGCGATCAACATACGCTTTCAGGTGAAGTAAACAAAACAACACATTCCTCCATGTGCTGCTGTGATTGCTATGCTTTTTCTGAACTACATTTTCACCTACGCCCCAGGACAACGTCAAAAGGCTTGGTCAGCCAATGAAATTTTAATTTACAGTAGAGCATAGATTATCCGAAATAATTCGAAACTGGAGGTGTTCAGACAAATGATTTTTCGGATAACCGATCATTTACGAAAAAAAAATTGTACCAGTGTCATAGGAGCAAAATGAAATAAAGAAACAGTCATATGAAACACAAAACACATATACATGTACAGTCAACCGTTGACAACGAGACCCCTGGAGCAGCCAGTCCATTGATGAAAATGGGTGAGAAGGGGGAGAAAGAGGAATAGTTTCTTCCTGACTCACTTCACATAAACGTAGAACATCCCTCCCAGTCTGCTTACTCATTTTCATCAGTAGACAGACGTTTTCATCAACGTTATACAAAAACATATATATATATACAAAAAGTTACAGTACTATAGTAAATGTATGTAACATTAAAGTAGGCAGTTTAGGAAAAAAATAAAAACCGCTGCAGCATCACAACGCTAGGTTTCTCGCCTTCATTTTCTTCCGCCATCCATACTGTTGCTTTTGTACTACTCGTTAATACATTCGTCGCTTTGCTATGGAATTGTTTTTTGGGGGTCGACCACCAATCCACCAATTCTAACCTTCGTCTATACAGAATTCAAAAATGGTTTGTGAGAATTTTATTAAAACTACGAAAGCCTTCACCAGTCTCCCAATATTTCAATCATCTAGGTGTTGCATCCGTATATATGATTTATATATTACAACTGGTTTTGTGTGTCTACAAAGTTGTTAACCACCATCTGATTCTGACATCACCTCTTTCTATTCTATATCAAAATACACTACACTCCTACTCTACACGTGCCGCCAATTCTATAAGACTCCCATTAGTTAGAAGCAATTATCAGCATCGTAGTATCTCCTACGTCGCAATCGGATGGTGGTCACTTTTTCCTGAGACCATTCGCCTTTCCCCGTCTATTGCAATTTTCAAAAGAAGCTCCAAATTGTTCCTTTTTACCGACCATTTAAATACTGACACTTTCTAACCCTTTTTTTTTTCTTTCCCTCAATTAACTACCCTTTTTTGTTATTCTTTTCTTTTTATTTATTTACTTGATTGTTATTTACTATTGCTTCATTACCCTCCGTCCAAGGACCAATCATGTCGGCCTTGTGGCCATACTGGCCCCGTTCAGAGTTTGTTTACTGTCTATAATAGAATAGAATAGAATTAAGATAAGATAATTTAGGGACAGTTTGCTTAAAGTGATTTTAAGGGACTCCTTTAAAAATAAAAGTGATTTGTTCCAGGCCTGACTTTAGGAAGCTCATATGATGCCCAAATGCAATACATATTTTAAGATGGGCATTTTTATACCAATCCATAATCAGTTTTATTCATCCATAAAATGTACATTTTACCTTTAGAATTTAAGAAATTCATGAGGGGAAAATAAAAGACTCGAGCCAACAGTGATAACATGGTAGCAGTTATGCTTTCTATTTCTAACTTGGAAGCTGTTCATTCCCACTTTCTTCATTTGTTAATAAAAAAAAATGGTAATCCTTCATTTGGTAAAAATAAAATGTTTAATGATTAAATGATAATTGAGTTTAAAGTAATATTTAATTGTATAACATTTGAACGTGGATAAAATATGGAAACTTTGGAAACTTCAAATTTCTTAACTATCTGAAATTTTACTCTAGACTTATTACCAAGTCCTGGCAAATTTCAGAATTTTTGGCCCAAAAACTGCCCTCAATTTATGCACGAGATCGACTAATATGAGAGTATATAAAAAAAAAATTATATATATAAAACTGGGGGAGGCCGTGGCCTGGTGGGCTTTCACTGAAACAACTTCTGGAAGTTAAGCAACACCAGGCACGGCTAGTCACTGGATGGGTGACCATCAGTGGCTCACGATCTTCACCCCCCCCCCCCCATCATACAGCAGTCGTTAATCCAAGTTCATCCAGGAACCCAACTCGTCGGCCTCAGGCCATACAGGCCCTGGATGGAAGTATTGGATTACAATAAAAAAAAATATAAAAACTATATTCCTGAGAAACAAAAAAATAAATCAGAAATTAAACTTTTAAAGTAGATTTTTTTTTTTTTACCTCCCAAGTCCTGCCACACAGTGAACAGCTACACAACAAGTAGGATCTTCTTTGAATCTTGTTTTCAAAAGATCAAACCAATCGTCAACTATCTGATTTGGAGGAGGGGTGCCGTCATCAAAAGGCCAATCCTTAAAATAAATAAAATGCTTCATTTAAAAGTTCAAATACAAAATTAAAAAACTTTTCGAAGTTATGAGAATGTTAAAAAGTTCCAATGAAATTAGAATCTCACATGACATAATTAAATACAGAGTGGTTAAAAAAAAATGTATACACACTTTCGGAGAAGAAAAAAAATTGTTTGCAGTGGATTTCTGCACATGCTCTTAACCTCATCCCAAAGTGTGTCCAGAGGCAGTTCTTTATCTTAGCGGCTTCTTCAGCCGGTTGACATTGACACCAGGTGATGACGTCATATCATTGTTTCAGCCTAGCGCTCTTCTTAATTTTCCATCCGATGACATCATTGGGTGTCTCTACCAGCCAACTGGCAAATCCGGCTGAGATAAAGAACCCGCCTCAGGTTATCTGGGTTCATGCATTACACCTTAACCTTTACTGTTCCCCATTGGTACATAAAAAATTTATACACTTCAAAATATATAAACCCCTCAATTTTTACCTCTATGGCATTACATGTCAGTTTAGTGTCACATGGGCCCCACGGAGACAAAGCAATATTTTGCTTGTGTATTTTTGTTTGCTTTTATTGTGATTGCTAATTAAATGAAATTTTTGTTATTTACTGGTTTGCGTTAAAAAGGGGCTATTTCTTTTTATAATTACGTTTTACATTGTGTGTTTAGCAAATGTTGTTGCACTAGCACAAAAATGCAACAGGTTCTGCGATTGTTGGGAGATGGAGTTTTTTTTATCTCAGGAGGATTTCTGAGAAGATAGTGTCAGTTTCCCAAGAATCAATTGTTGTGCGTTCTCAGATTGTTTACCAGAGAATTTGTTTATGATGTATTCTCAAGTGTGGTACGGATGGGAGCAGCTGTTTTTGTGAGCTGTAAAAAAGAAAAGGGCGATCGTTCGAACACGATAACTCTAATGGCGTGAACTTCACCTTTGTACCCCGTCAATCAATCGAAGCCGCTTTGGAAGAATCGTTGTTCAGAGTTATTTACTTATGAAAGTCTAAATTTAGAAATATAGTTGGAAAGCGGCAGTTTTGCACTTTTCCATTTTCTTTGTGTACTGGACGTATGTGATAGTTCGAAGTCCATGAGAACACACGTTGGTGCCGATTTGAGTCTCTTCTCCAGCTGAAACTGACAAGTAACCTGACGATTTGAGATGACAGCTTGGAGAGTGTTGTTTTATTTTTATTGTTCCCAAATATGTAACGTTTCAATGCGACTGAGGACAGCTGAATACTCGTGGTTCCCCACCCAAAAGCGTTCCTTGCCGGAGAACTGGCTGAATAGCCATCGCTCCGCGTTTGACTGGTTTTGGCCTGCCTGTGTGTGGAGTTTCAAGAGCTATATTGTGCAGATAGTAGTGAACATTTAAAGACTAATAAAGCTGGGTCATTATAAAAAGACAAAATGATTAATGCTGATTAGTTTCTAAGGCGTAGCATTAAGTATTCAATTGCGATAGAATGCTGCCTCAAAGCGTAGAAAGACCTGGGAACTGAGAATGGCAAATTGCTTGGTTGCCGATGCTGATCAAGAGTTTATGAGATAGGCACGTGGTGGCTACAAAGCGCTTGTTTGCAATAAAGCTGGCTCCAGCGGCGAGACGTGCTCATAGAGCACAGTATCAGATTTTGACGCTGTCCAATGTAAGGAGTGCGCTTGCGTAGCAAGAGTAGGCACTGTCCGGAGTTTATTCCCAGAGAAGGTTACTGTGATTCCCCTTCTCAAAGGCAGTATCGCATTTAATAAAGGAATCACATGACGTCATGGAGACACTACAATAAGCAGGGTTATATAGGGTGTATGCTCTGACCAGCCAAACCTATGTTAAAACACAACAGTGTTGTGTTTCCTTGATCGCAGAGACTCTATAAGCAATTCCATACTCAGAGTGAATATTGTTGGTAAGCAACAACTCAGAGCTCCGCTTTTAGTCAGTTAATGGTTAAACGATTAATGGTATCTATCTAAATAGTGCTGAATAGTGCTGATAAAGTTTAGTTTGTTCTACTCATTTTCTATAACTTTAATAATTTTGTGAGGAGAGTTTCAGAAGCACTGGAGAAGAGGGGCCCCTCCAGTATACATTTAGTGCAAATGAGCATGTGTTAAGTCTAAGTTTAAATTCATATGGGATCTATTTATTGTTGCTATTTAAACATTCACAATTATTGATTTGTTATTAAAGCGGTGTTTTACTTAATTATCAGTCTTGTGTCAATGTCTAACCTCACTTATCAGGCCCCGAGCCATTTTCATGTGCTCACCCATTTTCATCAATACTGGCCGCTTCAGGGGTCTCTTTGTCAATGGTCGACTGTAAGTTAATGCTGTATGTAATTTTCTTCTTTAAGAAGGAAAGTGCATTACTGTAATGCAGTTTTTCCAACCCTCAATGCATGCGACAGATTTTAATGTACGACGGGATATCAGAAAGTAACAACATTTATATTTTAACTGAGGAAATACTTGCTGTGTAAAAGTTAACATAGCCAAAAGAAGGCATAGTACATGCATAGACATTGCCTAACAAGAATTGTTCCTCTGCTCACAACCTACGATCAGAGAAAACTGTTGCATTTCCTTGAAAGAAGTGAGTCAAATGTGTTTCACATATCTTATGGATCTGCATGGGATATAGTGCATGAGAACTTGGATACCAAAGTCTGTTCACATTGGATTCCAAAAGGTATGACACCAGAACAGACCAGCAACAGAATGGCATGCAGTCTGCAGCAGGACGACAATTTCTGAATGGCATTGTCACAGAGATGAGTCCTTGTAGTTTAAGGCTTGGGTGTGAAGAGCAAGACCCAATATTTTTGGTAAGATAGTATCCTGATTAAACGACGCTGCTTTTTTGTTCCCTTCTCCTGAACCTAATAGTACATATTCAAAATTAAACAAGAAATTAATCCTCCTGACAAAGGTACAGGAAAGCACCAAGTGCTGAGATCTATTTTATTTTATTTTATCTATTCAACCAGTCTCGCACTGCTCTACCAAAGTGGGCTGGGCATCCGTCCAATTGCAATCAGAGGTTTCTTCGTACATAAAATAAAAGAAAACAGACAAACGTTTATATCTCAAACACGATCGAAACGAGATGTAATGTGTCTTTGTCCTCAGAATCACTGGGGATATCATCTAAACTAGAAGGTGGGAGTGGAACTGGTATTTCAGAGCTATGAGGCACTGGACGAAGAGCTGAATTAAGGTTCGGGTAAACAATTTTCTTTCTCAAATGTAGCATTTAGAAAATGAAATAGCTCTAGCTTCTTTCGTTTCTCATCATTTCCGATCGAATGATGTATCACATGCCATATGTTGCCATAGTTCTTAAGACCAAGTGATTGCCACCCCCATAACTCCAACCCCATTGGGTTAATTCGGCCCAAACTTCATAATGGAGATCTTGCCTAGATCTGCATACCTTTACATACTGAAGCGTTCCCCGCAGCAGTACTTTTTCCCAGTTCAACATCAATAAGACAAGGTACGGGCAATCCCATTTTAGTTAGATCCCCCTTTACAGCTAGTAAGTTGTCTGGGATAGGCTTTATAAGGGTTAATGTGTCCTCCTTTACTTACGAAACGGTGCACCTGATGCGTTCTCGGGTTGTTCTCAAGGTAGACATTGTCTTTGCCCCTCACAGTCAACTCACCTTAAAGAGGGACATGTGGTCTCACGGGTGCGCTTGCCGTCACTTCGGACTAGGTACCCTCCCCTTCATTCTGATTATTGCAACCTCTATGGTAAACTTAAGCCCTGCGGTTCGTGCAAACATTAGCTTTATCTTTTTGGACAGCAGAATAAGACAGAAGTCTTTCAGCAGGCCATGTCGACGGAAGAAAAGTGTAACATTTATTAAGATTTGTGGTCATCGGTCTTTCAGAAATAAAATGACCATTTCTATCAAGTTAAGCTGCTTTTTGACAGTTTCCTAAATGGGTGTTTAGTTAAGTGTTTGGAAATTATTCGCCATATTTCACCATTATTGCAAGTTTTAAGCAATGAAGATTTGGTTTTTTAATGCAGTCTAAATTTTGCCATGAGCAAGGACAGCGAGGTTGTGAGCATGAATTCTCTCCGGAATGGTTGGAAGGAATTGACGAAAAAGGCTCAACCCTCGGCTACCGCCATGATGATGGATTTGGCGGCTTGTTCCCTGATGTTAAAGTCGGCAATGCAAGTCCGTGCAGTTGATTGGCAATGAATGACCATTATTAGCGCAATCGAGGTTGGCAACTTTGCAGGACGTTGCAGTTTTCCGCTTGCCAGTTATTGCGATGACCAAAAGACAGAACGAGTCTTTGAAGGAAAAATTTTGAACATTCTCCAAGATCAAAGAATAATGTCATGTACGAAGCCGCCCGCGAAAGTCTTTCAAAGCCTGGAGTAGATTGTGGCGTCATGACAAAAAACATACGTGAATCTCGAATTTTCCTGAACTTTTTAATGAATTAAAGGACTTTGTTTTTAATTTATGAATTCAGTTTCATACATGACTTCTGAACAAACGACGATTCCCATCTCTACCCTCGACTGGATTTTTTCGGATGAGCTGCTTCATCCAAGCCTGACTGTTGCTACAATTCTTCTTGGATTTTCCTCCGTTACGCCAATGACGGGCCTCTCCAAGATATACTATCTTTGTTTCAAGTAGAATTGTCGCCATTCTTCCTGTTTCGCAGCTCATGGAGTTCTCTCGAACGTCAACAGAAGTTTTGCTATTCCTCGCCATCAATTAACGTTTGTTAGTCTCTCTCTTGTCCTAGCGTATTGTCAACATTTAATTTGTAGTTTGCTGAAGTTTTCCTTTTTTTTGGTTTTTCTTTTAGTTGTTGTCGTTATTCCATTCTTTGTGGATCATCGGTTCTGGATAGCCCTTTCGAATTTGCAGTTTTGAAGGAAGCAACCAGTTCAGCTACCATGTCGGCCAATCCTCCACTTAGGTTTGTTTTCTTCGATATGTAGCTTGTCAGGAACGCCTTCTTCCATGCTAACCAGTCGACTAATCGAGACTGCATCGAGTGCATCGCAATTGTCTGTCAAGAACAGTTTGCCTTTTATGATTTTTTTGGTGGAACTTATGATAGTTTGCTTTTCAAAAAGCATTTGATTACCTGAACTTTAGACAATTTTTTTAAATTTTCCTTGAGCATATTACAGTGCTCTCTCTCTTTATTTTGTACTAGCAGAGGACCCGACGTTGCCCGGGATAATTACATTGGTAGGTAAACAGAATCTCAAGAAATTAAATTATAACTCCAAATTGGTTAAAAAATAACTCAATCAATACAACACAGAGTGAAGAGGCTATCCATTCTATGAAAAATTCGAAAAACAGTAATTCTAGGCAATATACCGGGGACTTTAACTTTTTGAATTGCCTCAGATTAAAGTGATAACCATCTTCACCACCAGTTAACATCACTGAATACTTTAGACCCAAGTTTTTAATGCCCTTGACGTTGAAGCTCTTATACCCTCTAGCTCTATTCGAAACTCCCGTTGCCCAGATGTTTCCAATGCCCTTATATCTTTTTCTGTTTTAGCTGCAGAGTTTCTCTAACCAATACTCGTTCTTTCTCATTCCTTTTCAGACTCATAAATTTTTGCCAGTCATCTGGACGTTTGATAGGGAGCTCAAAGGAGACACCTGAGGAGACACCTTTGCCTCCTCCATAGACCTGAGACAGACTATTTATGTCCTGTCGCTGCATCATCATTTTATGCTCATTAATAATTCTTGGAAACAAGTGCTCAATCATCGCATTATCAGCATCAGTTTCCAAAATATTCACATTGACATCGAATATAGTCAAAATGTATTTTTATGAAATGCTTGGATCTGCTATGATACCAAATAAGCTAGGCGATAACCCCAGCATGGCTCAATTTTTTTTTTTTTTGATTAAATTTTGCAATATCTTAAAAATAAATTCATGACAACTCTTAGAATTAATGAAGTAAAAATTCATAATGAAAATTCTAAAAAATGGATGGCCCTCTCCATGCATGCCAAAGCTAGCCTAAATAATTTCTTAGTTATATAATCTTACTTTAGATGTACACATGAAGTTATTGAAATTCTCACTCTGATCTCGATGTCTTGAAGACAAACTTGGCTATTCATCACTTTGTGTAGTCCAGTAGTCGCCAATTTTTCTATTGACATGCTTACCATTTGCTCAATACAGCACGGAGCTAAAGGACTGCTTCCTTTGTTGTCTTTCCACTCTTTTTCAATAGTCTGCTCACTCTCCGTTATCTCCAGTTGCTGATCATTTTTAAAGATTTTGAAGAAATTGTTATGTACTAAGAACTCTCTATTCTAAGAAAAGCCTGAATAATAGGAATTCTATGCATTGTTACATTGTTATAATGCACAAACTTTGCCTTGCATTGTTGTTTTTATTAATATGCCCTGCCATCTTTATGAATATAGATTTATTCTCGATAATTATTTTTTCGAAATCTGAGTTAGACAGTGACCTTCCTCATGCTTTGAAGGTCAAGTATGCAAAATTTCATCAAGATAGGAATAAAACTTTAGATTTGTATAAAATATAAACCCACCCACCCACAAATAAACATCCTTCTTTATATATATAGAAGACAATTTCACAGGTCACCTCAGCAAGAGATAGATGGTGTTCCCTTTGATTTTCCAAAGACAAGCTCTTCCACAAATTGTCAGGGCAATTCGGTCTAGACGTACCATTCCTGTACCTTATATTAAACCATGCTTTCAATTTAGTCGTTACAAAATAAACCTATTTGTACCTTGCTCTTTCGGAAAGCTTGCCTCAGACTTTTCTGTCTTCCTTTACACTTTACTCCTTTCCCCAGTCATTATCGTTCGGGGGATCTTTTATTTTAGCTGTGAAGTTTAAGTAATAATTCAGTCCACGCAATAAGAATAGTTGTTTAACTCCTTAATTTTAACTGTTGGAGCCAGTTTCTGTTTACGCAATCGTTGCGAACTGCCTCTCTTGTTGGAGAATATGGTTTTATTTTTTGGTGATCGTCACTAAGTTTTTTTTTGTTTTTTTTTTTTAACGGACAGCACATTGTCTTTTTTTTCGTGCTTCAATGTACTATAATACCTATATACACAGAGACCTTTTGGTCCCCTCTAATTCCCAACCCCAAAATTCCAACCCAGTGGGCCAATCAAACCAAACTAAATAATGAAGGTGTACATGCCCATAGTAAGCTATATTCCGAATTTCAATCTTCTACCTCAAAAAAATGCAGAAATTAGGAAGGGGACAAAAAGACATTGTAAAACCAACAAGTAGCTCCATTCTTCCACTACTTAATAACATTTACAGTTATTTTTTTCCAGAATATCCACGTTAAAAGGGGAGCTTATTTGAAACAAAGTTACAAAAAATGTTTTAGTGTTAATTAAATAAATGTTATTTAAGTACTTGGGTGCTTAACAATATTTATTGAATACCTCTGGAGATGGCATTGGAAAAAGTCAGTATAAAGTGATGCTCACAAAGCAGTCCTGACACTGAAGTGTATTTTTGAAAAAAACGAAAACTAAACAATAAACTTACCAACACTCTGATGCCTTCTTTTTGCAGCAAATCAGTTCTGTAAGTTGGCTCACAGACTCTTACTACATCTGATGCATTCCTTTTCTTCAATTCCTGAAATCAAATATTTCAGAATTTAAAATACAAACAAGTCATCAAGTAGCATTTCAACTATCAGGAATAAACACACTATAAATTAAAGAAAGCAAATAAAAAAATAATAAAGATGATAGACAAGCCAAAGATATCTTGGCAACCCATAAGAAATAAAATTAGTTTCCTTGGTACTATTACATATAACACCAACATGTCATGATTACCTGAACTTTGCCATTACGAAGAACATACTTTTCTAGAGTCGTCAGAAATAACCACTTAAGTGTTGATGCCATTTGCCAACACCTTTAAATGAATAAGCATTTTTGTTTATGCAGCAGCTAAAACAAAGATCAGTAACATGCATACCAGGCAAAGAATTAGAAACATCTGTAAAAAACGTACAATTTTGTTTATTTATGCCAAATAGTTTGAGGTCATGTAGTTCAAGCATGTATTTATCAACTATTTAAGAAAGAGCTAGATGAGTAATCTTAAGACATGATCAGCATGGGGAAACACTGACCAGAGAGATTTCAAAAGGGGACTCATTGTTGCTACTTATTGTTGATGGATCCGCGATTGAAACAAATTGAAACTAGGTACGATAAGCAGAATATTTAACCATTGGAAAATGATCCATGGCCTTTGTCCAAAAGGCATAACTGTCTCAAAGACAACCATGAGCCAAATCAGTTGTTTAAAAAAACTTGTATGGGAAAAATGATTTTAACCAAAGCTATTCACAACCCATATCTGTAAGAACCAGGAATTAAAGTAGATCCAAAAATAAAAGTTACATGCCTATACAAAAACCCCCGATTTCTGCAAAACTGGAAACTTCATCTACAGTTTGTCTAAAATATTGTGACTGGACATGTGAAGACTGGAAGGTTATGTGGTCCGACAAACCATGATACATGTTTGTACTGATGGTATGCACAGGATTTGGTGGGAGTCCCAAGAGGCAATGGATCCAGCATTCCTTATGACAACTCAAGGATCTGATGGTGGAATCATAGCAAGGAGCTTCAACTGGTTTGAAACCAGTCCGGATATTCATGTATTCATGGAATGCGTTTCCACGGACTACATTGTTACCAATTACGTCCATCCTGCAATGCTGCTGTTCATCATGCACAGTTGTTTCAGCAATGGTTTAGCGAGTATGAAGATGACTTCAGTCATTTGTTGTAGCTGCCCAGAGCCCAGATCTCAACCCCAGGTTTTGGACATGTTTGGACGACATGTCTGATAAACATCCTCTTTCAACAAATCTACGAGAAATATAGGAACATATAAGTGAAAAACTGGTCTTTGATTAAAATACAAGTGATTCAACTTCTTATTGACTACGACAACCCACCTACATGATGTAATTCAGAACAAAGGAGGTCCAATAAAATATTACACACAAGTTTCCAATTCATTGGCACATATATAGGGTGCATTGTGAACTAGAACTTCAGTCTGAAGCAAGTAGTGTATTTTTTCAATCTTTTCACAATATATTATTGTATGTAGATACAGTATGTTCATTTATGCTATTAGACATTTTTTTAAGTATTAAAATTTACACGCTTGTTTGCAACATTTTTCTTCAGTTCGATTAAGAATCAAATTAATTCCAAGTTTATAAAGAAGAAACTCAATGATCTATGGCTATTTTCATATCCTTTCTTTTACAAATGCAAACTCCAAGTAAGGGTGTTGCTATGGAGATCCCACGCTTATGCATGTCCAATCAATTTTAAAAGAAAAAGCAGAGGAAATTTTCAATTTGTTTTTTTTTCGGTATATATCAGTAGTAAAGTGATATTTTTTTTAACTTTCTGAAATATTTACATTTTCTTTTTATTAATCGTGAGACGAAAAATGAAGTTCTATATCTTTCTATTTTTGGCTGCGACATGAGTTTTAATGATAATTTATAAAAATCAAAAAAAATCCAGAAAAATGGATCCATATAATATTAATAATAATAATAATAATAAAAAAAGACTTAAGCAGACAGTTGATCTCGTTAATTGCCATGAACATACTAAATTTCATTAATCTAGACCTATTTTTACTTGTAAAATACCAGAAAAACATATCGCATAGTTTTAGGGAAGGCCGTAAGAGTGCGAAGGGGTAAGAAATGAAAACCAGAAACTGTTTTGCAAATTATGTGAACTATATTTGATCTAAATATCTTCATCGTACGTAAATTTGCCACAGAGTGGGGTTGACCGGCACGAACGTCAAAATTAGGCCTATTTTATGATTTCTGTCCCCCTAAAAATCGATTTTCAAAAAACCAACGAATGCTCCCTTTTTATACAAGTCTTTTATAGCCTTGTATGCAATTTTGAAGCTCACTGCATTTCCGCTCGGCAGAAAACTCATTTTTTGGAAATATCCCCGAGAAACTTCCCTGCAAGTTTTGTTGCTTCATCTTTATTCCCCGCAAAGTTGCATCAAAAAAAAAAATTAGAAAATTTTGGGAAGCGTCCCCGAAAAAAGAATACTTCAGTTTTCGCATGCTTAAAATTCGAATATCGAAGAACGGGGAAACTTTTTTTTTTGGCGCGATAGCTAGAAACCCTCAAGCAAAATTTCGAAGACCTGTGTTCATTGAGGGTGTAGCCAGGCGACCAAATGTGCAACTCCTTTCTGGCCCCCAGGGGGTCAGGTCCGAATTTTGAAAAAGTCAGTCTTAGCACATGTCCCTACACTATCCGTCTAATGACCCACTGATTTCGAGTCGGTGGCCCCCAGTAGATTTTGCTGTGCGATGACGAGTCAGTGAGTGGATGTCCTCTTTTATAGAGGATGATTACAAAAGATGTCCGGGGTTTCGTGATGTTATAACTTATAAGCAGGGCGACGTGCACGTGATGTTTTGCTAGCGGGAGATAAACACCTCAAGTTTCATTTGGAATTGGTGCACTGACAGCGGCTTCTTTTTTTTTACCTGCTAGGTGGCTGCAGTGAGTGTGGGCTGAAATCGACTGCCGCACAGATGTCTGCCATGTGACGAAGGGGGCCTAAATAGAACACTTGTGACGGTCAGGACAAAAAACTTATAGTTGCATCACATGTGCAAGTAAGTTCCTATGCATAAATTTGCAATTTGTAGACAATAAAAGTTTGTATCCCTGGACACCTTTTGTTACATACATACAAACAAAGATTAAAGTGTGTATAAAGCATGTAATGACTAGTAACAAATAATCATTGCTTTCAACCAAAATCTAAATGAAAAATCTGTGCAACTGTCAACTGGCAAAATTATGCTCATGATTTTCTGTGACCATAAGGGTATAATTTGGAACATCATATGCCCAAAGGATCAACATTTAAGAAGTTGCATTGTGACTTCCTTAAGAACCATTTGAAACCTAAAATAAGTTGCAAACTTTGTGGTTTACTTAGTTCTGATGTGTTGTTAGGGCATGACAATGAGCACCTGCACACATCTCGTGAACAGTCGCAGAGATTTTGGATCTCCACTTACGGCATATTCCACATCCTCCATATTTACTGATCTCATGCAGTGATTATCTTTTTGGATCACTTAAGGAGGTTCCAGGTGGAAAGAAATTTCTATGGACGAGGTGAAAACAGCGGTGAATGCATGGCTATGCAGTCAACCAAAAGATAATTTTTCCATGGAATTAAAGATATCGTGAAGCATTGGTGCACATACATTGAATGTGGAGGGGATTATATTGAAAAGAAACTATGCCGTTTTAATGGCATATTTTGTCAATAAATAGTTAAGATTAGTTTTTAATCCTCTCTCGTGTATAACCTTTTAAACTTGTGAAATTTTTTGAATCTGCACGCGCACAGACACACACGCACACACACGCGCCAATCATCCAAAAATTTATTATACACTATAGAGCCATTTTAACGAGGTCGCCAGGAGCCATGATTATTAATAATGTTTGATCAAGCCCCGAATATCTAATGAATGAATATTTTTGTACTTCTAAGTACAGTATACTGAATTGACATTCTGATATAAAAAAGGCAAGAAAAACATGTAGATGTATAAATGAAATCAGTGCTCTCGACACTGCATTAGACAGAGCCTCTGGACATCTTACATATTAGAGCCAGTCAAATGAAAACTAGATTATTAAAGGCATTACTACATACCTGAACAAATTTAGAAATAAACACCACGGGCGTTAAAGCAAGCATCCCATCTATCCACGAGTTGACGAATTTCCTTCTCATAAAATTCCTTTGGCTGCTGAAATAGCAAAGCCGTGACCTCCTGTTGGAACTCGGCATCCAATGTGAATTGTCCTTTCAAATGTAGTTTCAATGGTCATAAAATGTGAAAATCAAATGGTACCATGTCAAGACAGCAGGGAGGATGCTCTAGGACATTCCAGCACATCCTCATTGCTTGCTCCATTGTCCTGTTGGCTGTATGAGGCATGGCGTTGTCGTGAAGCAGGGTTACTCCAGCAGTCAGGATTCCCGGCAGTTTGTTCTCAATGGCCACTTGCAAATGTTGCAGAGTTTCACAGTATCGATCCACATTAATGGTATTGCCATTAGGTGCGAACTCCATGAGAAGAGGTCCTTTCAACACCGTGTGCTGTTCCTTCTTCCTCGCATTTTGGATGACGAATGCCAATACTCGTATCTCATGCCTTACTTTGCAAACTGCATACAACCAAGTTTCTATGAACACTAACGACTCGCATGATAACTTAGCATGTGTACGCATGTGCCAGTATGCTACAACACACCTCACGGCGCATATTTTTGCTGTCATAAGAAGATTTGTATAATATTGAAATTTTTTTTAGAAATGAAGTCCAAATAAAAAAAATAAAAAATTCAAAAGTTCAATAACACTTTCCAGTCTATCCAGATTTATCAGTTGAAAATTTATAAAGCTACAGTTACCATAAAAGTAAAAACCTGAAAATTGTTCACAAACGTTCAATTAAAGTGGAAAAATTTGTTAATATAGTACAGTAAAACTCCGTTGCAACGTACCTCACTTTAACGTACATTTCAGAATAACGTACAAATTTCAAATCCACGTCCCAAACGTAGGTATTTTAATGCTAAAAAGTTTCAGAATAACGTACCTCACATTAACGTACATTTCAGAATAACGTACTAATTTTACATCCCCTTGGTTAAATTATCCCTTCAGTACAACGTACATCGTTCACATGTCTTGCACCGATTGGTCAATGCAGCCCATGCGAAAGTTGCAAATGGGCCAATGGGCTAATTAAGCAGAGTTCACATTTCATTGGTTGGTCAGTATAGCATATATAAACCCGGATCCAATTTGTGCTGCAATTAGATTAGATCCGGATTGTGGTTCACTTGACGGACAATTGCCCATCTTCAATACTTTTGTTTATTTTAATTTATATTTGTTTAATTTATGTGCATGTAACAGGGTGACTAGCGATCGGGATAGGTACGGGAATGTAACCGGGAAAAGTCAAGGAATTTTTTGTAAATGTGTTAGTCTGAGCATCATTTCAACATTTCACTACATATTGTATATGCTATAGTGTATTTGTATTGAATAAAATAAAATGCATTCATGTATTCTTATGTTTTTCTATGAATATATGCACTTTTCACA